>JAABNX020023047.1:0-21186 GCA_015163995.2 Mormyrus lacerda | reverse complement strand
TACACACACCAGGGACGAATACACATACAGCAAGCTTACTAAACACAGGCAAAGGTACCGAAGGGGAAAGGCCAAGGTGTAGTCAGAAACACAAGCGAAAGATCAAATAAGCCGGGAAACCAAAACAAACCAAAGCAAAGGTACCAAAGGGGCGAGCAAGAAATCAAAAGCTGAAAACCAAACAGTCATACACTAGTAATCCAAACCAATAAGCAAACCAATAGCAAAGAAATGAGCAAAGCTCCCGAGGTATCCAGCTGTCCGACTTTTCTTCCCAGCCGCCAGGACGTGACCCACGGCGCATCGTCGGACTTTGTCAGCAGGCGGAGCCAAGATGCAGCCGGCGAATGACAGCAAAGGAGGGAGGTCCAGAGATTCTACAGGGCTCCTCCTGGAACTTACGGCATGTAACAGTTACCTGTTGAAAAAAGCCAGCTTCATTCCTCACAATTCTGTCCTTACTGCTCATTGCTAAAAATCCACCAACTATCTATCTTGTGAAAGCTACAGTTCAGGGGCAATTCTAGGATGTTTTAAGGTGGGGTGGGGGGGAGGGCAAGAGAGGAGCAATAATTCATATAGATGAGCCCATCAATGACATGGTGAGTGACAGAGGAGGGGGCCAATCAGCTTTCAGCGGCAGCCGGTGCCCCTGAAGCCCCACATCCGTATTTGCGCTTACTGCAGTTACTTCGACGCAGTATTGAACAAAAAACAGAAAATGTCACTTCATAACCTTTACGAGGCCGGCAGTGACAGAGGACTCCAGATCCTTTCAATCTAGTCTGGCACAAATGGTGGCACGCTTAGACACAGTGGTTCAGTGCTCTACTTTAGGCCCTTCCGCTTCTTCGAGTTCACCTTGTCCACCAACGAAAGCTACAACAAGGTCCTGGAGCGGAGCAAGGAGAGGACCCAGCACCCCCCAGCCTATTTTAATTTACAGGGCAACAAGGCTTACCTTAGGAGGAAGAAGAGCAATAGGAAGGCGGAACCCGACACATCCAGCCTTCTGGCTGCCATTTTGGCAGCAGTCACGGCCAGGGACCAAGGCCAAGAGTGTCCCCCCTCCCCGATGTTGGAGGCCTCCCGCTTAGTGTGGGATTTACAAGGACAGTCCCCTGTGCCCCCCAGGAGTATGGTGGACAGCAGGACACTGCCAACGAACCGGAGTACCTGGGGGGGCTGGGATTGGGAGATCTTTTGATGTTGACTGAGGAGGGGGGGGCAGTAGGGCGATATTGCTTTTTAGTTTGTTTGCATTTTTTGTTTTAGTTTGTTTGCATTTTAGTTTGTTGTTTTTAATTGTATTTTATCCGTTTAACATTTAACATCTTAATATTGTCACCTTGAATGTAAGGAGTTTGACGAATGTTTTAAAACATACGCCTGTATTTAATCAGCTGGCATCTTCTCCTTTTAGCATTTGTTTCCTGCAGGAAGTCCACCTCCGGGACCAGCGGGACGAGGCTCTCTTTTCATGACCATGGAAGAGGGGTATATCCTACTGGAGCGTAGGTGGTGTCCACTCCTCAGGCGTCGGGATCCTTTTTGGCGACCGCGCCTTTGAAGTAGTATGTTTGTTTACCATTCTTCAAGGCAGGGTTTTGGGAGTGGACGTCACATGGAGGGGACAGTGCCTCCGGACCATATGCGTCTACGCTCCAGTGGAGGCCTCGTCCCATATAACTCTCTTTGAATAGTTGTCCATGTTATGTGTCACAGATTGACACTTGATTGTAGGAGGGGACTCCATTGGAGGGTAGAGAAGATGTCAGCTCAGGGCATTTTTGCCATTTTATTTGTTCCTTTAAAACTTATTGATGGTCTTAAAACATGCAACCCCAGCATGCCAGGCTTCACCTGGCATAAGAATCTCAGAGCCAGCAGTCGCATCGACTACATTTTAACTTCACCCCCCATTGTTTTTAAAAAAGTGTCCCTCTCCCCACAGACACCTTTTTTTAGATCACTTCTCTGAGTGGCAAAAGGACAAGCCTACATTCCCCTTCGTGGCCAAACGGTGGGAGAGTGTGAAAGACAGGATCTGAACCTTCCCCATGCAGTACAGCAAGCAGCGCAGAAGAAGAAATTCTCCATTCTACAGCTGGAGAGAAGGTTGTGGGATGAATACACTGCTCACAACAATGGGGGCACCATTAATCACAAGCGACTGCTTGACATAAAGGGTGAGCTGAGGAACCTGAATGAACAGGCTGCCTCGGCCCAAATGCTCCACGACAGAATATTTCTCTTGGAAAATAATGAAAAATGCAATGTTCACTTTTTACTCAGAGCCAGGGAAGCCCGGGAGGAGAAGAGTTTTGACTCTCTCCGTGCCTCAAATGGCAACAGGGTAACTATGACATCAGACATGCTGGAGGTTGCTAAAGCATTTTATTTTGATCTTTTTAAGGTTAGGGACACGGACCCGGTTGCAGGGGAGTGGTTCCTAGATAACATCTCACCTTATTTTCCCATCACCTTGGCCGAGCTGACCGCAGTGCTTGGCAAGATGAACGGCTACAAGGTCCTGGGCCTTGATGGGTTCTCGGTGGAATTTTATTCCACTTTTTGGAATGTCCTTGGGCCAGAATTACTGCAGGTTGTAGAGGACGTTCAGCGCCGGGATTTGCTCACTAGGAGCATGAGGTCAGGGGTCCTCTCTTTGTTGCACAAGAAGGGCGATCGGGCCGACCTTGATAAGTGGAGGCCCGTAAATATGCTTTGTGTAGACACAAAGCTCATTGCCAAGACCCTTACCGAACGCCTGAAGAAGGCTATGGCTCATCTAGTTCATAGCGATCAGACGTGTGGAGTACCGGGTCGATCGGTGACATGGAACCTCCATCTAATCCGCGACGCCATCACCTGGGTGGAGGACAGGAACCTCCCTCTCCTGCTGGTCAGCTTGGACCAGGAGAAAGCCTTCGACCAGGTAGATCACTGCTTCCTGTTTTAAGTATTGGGCAAGTTTGGTTTTGAGCCCAATCACCTGGGGTGGTTACACAGTTTGTATAACGAATTTGGGAGCCATATTGTTATCAGTGACTTGGTGCCCCAGCTGAGTGGAGTGAGGCAGGGATGTCCCCTCTCCCCCCTCCTCTACGTGCTCTATATAGAGCTGTCGATGGGTCGATGGCCTTCTTATCCCAGGGAGTCGGGGAAAGCTGTTAAACTGACCCAGTATGCAAACGACACCACCATTTTTGTCTGCTCTGATCAGTCTCTCGGTCATGCCTTGAGCCTTGTTCATGCGTTCGGTAGGGCCTCCGGCGCGACACTCAACCTCAGTAAGTCAGTGGGCAAGTATTTCGGCAGCTGGAAGGTGAGGGAGGACGTCGTAGGTGGTCTCACCCTCTGTGACGGACCTCTCAAAGTGTTGGGGGTCAACTTCCTTTCGGATGGTGCTGCCCGTTTGAACTGGGAGGAGCAGTTGGCGATCGCCAGGCGGAAGATTGGACTGTGGAAGTCCAGGTCCCTGTCCTTCCAAGGTAAGGTTTTGGCCTTAAAAGTGGATATTCTTCCCACCCTGCTCTACCTTGCACATGTGTACCCTTTGCCCCGCTTCATGTGCAGAGGCCTGACGAGGGACGTTTTCAACCTCATCTGGGGGGGCAGGTATGAGTACGTGTGTAGGGAAATGATGTATCTCGGAAAGGACAGTGGGGGGAGGGATGTTATTGACTTTCCTCTCAAGCTTGACTGCCTGTTCTTCTTGCAGCTCTGCACGCGCCTGACAGCTCCCCTCGAGCACTCCCATCAGCACTTTGTGCGTCTGTGGCTGGCTCTCCCCATGAGACGCCTGGTGGCGTCGTGGACCAACCTCGGCCCCAAGGCTGAGACCCTGCCGGCCCACTATAGCCACACTGTTAAGTGGAGTAAGTCTATTCCGGCAGGTGTCAAGACAGAGACCTTGACCAAGCATAGAGCGCTTTACAGGGCTTTGCTTGGCCATAGGGATACTCGGGCCATGCTGGGCCTGGAGGAAGGCACATGGGCGAGAATTCAGCCTAAGGGTTTGGATCACAGTCTGCAGGACCTGAACTGGCAGTGCCTACACGGTAAGCTGCCAGTCAGGGATGTCTTACACAGGCATAAGCTGACCAGACACCCCCGCTGTCCCAGGCCCGAGTGCAGCGAGGACGAGACCATTAGGCACATGTTTTGGGACTGTGGGGACGCACAGAGAGTTTGGGGGTTGGTAGCGGTCTGACCTACGACAAGGTGTTGAAGGGGTGGGACCCCAACCTCCATAACCCCTTCAGCCCCTGGATGTGGCTGCTGGTCAGCATTACCAAGCGAGAGCTGTGGAATGCCATGACCACGCTCATCCGTAGAGGGGTTCATCTGGAGGCACAAGGGGTATTCCGCAAAATCTGGGCCGACTTGGGTTTCAGGATGGAGACTGACGTCATCTAGTGGGGCTATGACGAGGCCAAGGAGAGATGGAAGGGCCTCTTTTGGCTTTAGCCTCATTTCGTTTAGGTGCTGATGCTCCATCCTACAGGGTTGACCTGATGCACTTACCTGAAGCACACAGGAAGTACTTTGGGTTTTAGGTAAGTGTGCTTCATTTTTTTATATGTGTATTGTATTTGAAATATTTGAACTAATAGCATGTACAGAATTTATTGAGCATGACTTTGGTTGATCACTTTTAGCACTTATTTATTAACATTAACATCTAAAAGCATAGCTCATAGCCTCGAGGCATATCGCTCACTAACTAGAGCCAAGTCCAGGCAGCAGGTAAACCGGCATAACCGACCGCCTGCTAGCCGCTCGTCACCTAGGGCTCATTTTATTGAGACCGTGTTCAATCATGGAAGCCTGTTCCACCATGGTGTGTGTCATAATAACTTAATAAAAATTACAATGAATCCATTGCTAGAAAACAGCTGTGTTGCAAGGCTTAAACTTAAACTTGGACTTCTGAATGTAAGATCACTGACTCCTAAGGCACTATTAATAAATGAAATAATTACTGATTTTAGTCTTAATGCCCTATTCCTCATAGAGACCTGGCTTAAACTGAATGAATTCATGGCACTAAATAATCTACTCCAGCTGAATACAGTTATAAGCATAACCCTCGACCAAATCGCAAAAGTGGTGGTGTTGCTGCAATTTTTCAGTCCAACCTAGGAGTGTCTAAGAAATGTAGTTTGAGTTTCAGCACATTTGAAACTCTTGTTCTTAGCCTTGCTGGCTCATCTCTTTCTAGCTCTTCACCCCAAATAACCATTGTTATTGTGTATAAACCACCTGGGCCGTACAGTAGAGGCATCATGCAAGATAGAGCCCAACTACACTAAAGTTTTCAAATCTGCATGGAAAGAGAGCCTGTCTAAATACAGACAAGCACTAGTGACTGCTAGGTCTGTGTATCTCTCCAGATTAATAGACGTGAACAAAACCAATCCAAAATTCCTATTTGAATCTGTGGCTATGTTAACACAGAATTCTTCCTTAAACTCACGCAAGTCCTGCAAGCTCTTATGATGACTTTATTACATTTTTTAATGGTAAAATAACTAAGATTAGACAGACCATCCAGTGCACGTCCTTAGCTACCTACGGCTGCCAGCCCTCTGCTAGTCTTATGCCTGCCAATAATGAGACCTTTGAATCTTTCATTCCTACAAAACACTCAGAAATCTTGTAAATCCTCTGCTAGCCTCATAGACCCGATTCCTACAAAATTCTTCAAGGAAATTGCACCGCAGATTAGCAATACCCTGTTAAATGTATTAAACTCATCTTTTAGGCTTGGATATGTTCCAAAACCTTTAAAATGGCTGTTATTACACCCATGCTAAAGAAACCAAATCATGAACTTAGTGTTTTAGGAAACTATAGACCTATCTCAAATCTTCCTTTCATCTCAAAGATCATGGAAAAGGTTTTAGTCCGTCAGTTGTCTTCTTTCCTACAAAAAAATACTAATGAAATCTATCAGTCTGGCTTTAGACCAAACCATAGCACAGAAACTGCTCTAGTCAAAGTAATGAATGATTTACTTTTGGCTTCTGCCCGTGGCTGAATATTTCTGTTGGTATTACTAGATTTAACTGCAGCATTAGATACGGTGGACCATAATATCCTCTTGGACCGGTTAGAAGGTATAGTTGGTATTATGAGGACAGCACTCTCTTGGTTCCGTTCATATTTAACTGATCGCTACCAGTATGCCCATGTGAACAATGAATTATCCAAAGCCACCAAACTTAAATATGGTGTCCCACAGGGATCAGTACTGGGCCCGCAACTGTTTACCCAATACATGCTACCTCTTGGTAACATTATTAGAAATTATGGTGTTAGGTTTCATTGTTATGCAGATGATACACAGTTGTATATATCTGTTAACTCTGATGATACATCACTGCTATCTCGGTTAGAAGACTGCCTATTAGATATCCGGTGCTGGATGGCAAAAAAATTCCTAATGTTAAACACAGAAAAAACAGAATTACTGGTAATTGGTCCCAAGGCTGCAAGAAACAAGTTTCACCACCTCAGCATTAGCGGCCTCCCTACACAACCTAACACAGTGATTAGAAATCTTGGTCTTCTAGTTGACTCAGATCTACAGTATGTTTTAATGCTCACATAAGATGTATTACTAGAACTGCATTTTATGATCTATGGAACATAGCCAAGCTTCGTAAGACGCTCTCACTTCATGATGCAGAAAAATTAATAGTAAGTAAGTAAAGTTTATTTATATAGCGCCTTTCACAGACAAAAAGTCACAAAGCACTTCACAAAACAATAACAAATTAAACACAATATAATATACTGTACAATATGACACAATATGACAATGTGAACTACAAGTGACAATATACATGCACAGCATGGACAGTAATAGCTATCTATCCATCCATCCATCCACTTTCCAACCCGCTTAATCCTATTGGGTCATGGGGGGTCCGGAGCCTATCCTGCAAGCAACGGGCATGAGGCAGGGAACAACCCTGGACAGGGGGCCAGCCCATCGCAGGGCACACTCACACACCATTCACACACACATGCACTCCTATTGGCAATTTACCAACTCCAATTAGCCTCAGCATGTCTTTGGACTGTGGGGGGAAACTGAAGTACCCGGAGGAAACAGTGCTAACCACTGCACCACCATGCCGCCCCCCGGTAATAGCTATAGTGTAAGAAAAATAAAACAGAACACAAATAGAAATAGGTAAAAACCTGCTAGCAATCCTCAGCTCACTTCAAACGCTTGCCTAAAAAGAAATGTCTTTAATTGCTTTTTAAATCCATCAGCTGACTCAGCAGCACGCAGTAGCTGCGTAGAGCTCTATATGTAAGCACCAAAATTTAACTCTAAAATCAACCGGAAGCCAATGTAGAGAAAATAAAATAGGGTGATATGTGCACTGCGGTTGGCACGAGTTACGAGTCTTGCGGCTGCATTTTGTACTGCCTGAAGCCGGGAGAGAGAGGACTTGTTTAAACCCGTAAACAACGCATTGCAATAATCAAGTCGTGAAGAAATGAAAGCATGAACAAGCATCTCCAATTCAGGTCTTGAGACGACAGCCCTCAATTTAGACAGATTTCTTAAATGAAAGAAACAGGACCGACTAACGGACCTAACAGGGGAGTCAAGACTTAGAGTCTGGTCCATAATAACCCCCAAATTTCGCAGGCTCAACTTGGCAGCTGACTATCAATGACTATTTCACGAAGCTGGCCCAAGCATTCCCATGCAAAAATCAGTCTGCCAGGCAAGTGGCTAAAGTGCTCTGGGACAAGTATTTCTGTATTTATGCTTTACGGACCGAATAAATAGTGAATAAGGTCCCAGTTTTGCGAATGAGCTAATCAGGGAGCCCCTGAAGATTTATGGTATCAGGAAATCACGCATGACACCATATCATCTGATAGGGAATAGATGTGTCGAACAGTTCAACAGGACTCTTGGCAATATGATTCGTGCTTTGACGCCTGATGAGAAGGATTGGCTTAGGTGACTGTGGGCAATTACTTTTATGTACAATTGCATGGTTCATGAGACTATGGGCTATACCCCGTTTTATTTGATGTATGGCTGGGTTCCCCATCTTCCATTTTATGTCCTTTTTAGCAGTGTTCTTTCGGATCCTGATGTTAGTCAGTATGACAGGTATGTAGCTGGGTTAGTAGAGGACTTGAAAGGTGCAATGCTGATTGCTCACCCAGCACTGAACAGAATAAGCAGACCAGGCTTTATAACAGGAACATGAAGGGTTCTCCTACTGAAGTAGGTGACCGTGTTTGACCGTGGCCAACAAAGGGGAGAGAGGCAAAAAGAAGACTGCTGATAGGTGGGTATCAACAGTGTATACTGTCATGGAAAAGAATGCTGACACTCACACTTATAAGGTCCAGGACACTGCCACTGGTCGTGAAAGAGTGGTTCATCGCAAACTGCTGATGTTGGTAAATTTCTTACCTGTGCCAAATGTGCTTGTGCCTCCAGTTGAGGATTGTTCCGAACAGTCTGTAGTCTCTGGTGGTGTTAGTGTGGCTGGAGGTCAATTGTCCTCTGGGAACAATGAGTCTGAGGACATTCACTCTGAGGTGGACACTACCTTGAGGTCTGGCAGTTTTCATGAGGATGCAGGGGATGAGCAATGTTCGTGAGTCCAGGCGTGAGTGTTCTCATGGTCAATCCGCGAACCGGCGGATCCACGACTAAGGACCAAAGTGTGGATTGCACAGTTGCATGCCAATGGGCGAAAGCAGTTAGACCACCTTGAAGTTCCATCTGGTGCTTTGACTGATGCTATGTCCACTGGATGATACAGTCTTTGGTCCCCCTTCTGGTTTTGACGGTGGGACTGTAAGGGACAGTACAGCTCTGACTAGGGGTTATTCGGGTCAGGAGGGTTTTGATGCACACGCCAGTACTGTTAGGACACATTTTGGTCGTCCTGTTAGACCTGTAAATAGACTCCTGTACACCATGACCAGGCAGGGACTTTTGCAAACCGTAGGTCAAAATGTTCAGACGGGTTGTAAGTAGTTTGTTCAGGCTATTAGAATTTGATTGTTATTCTGTGCTCTGGTGGTATTTCTGTGTAGTGGTATATGTTGTATTAGCCATTATGGGGCTATGTGGGTTGTGCAGGGCAACCCACTGCCGGTGGTTGGGTAGAGAGTTTGGCCTCTCTCGCTCTCTCCACTTGATCTTTTCCTTGATACCTTGATTGTCAGTGTTTAGTGCCCATAATATACTCGGTTTTGTTTTCTGTCTGTTTACTGTACCGTGGAATGGAATGATAATTTTGGCTGATTTCAGTGGGGGTGAGTGTAACTGATTGAGAACATTCATTGTGAACTCACCAAAATTATTAGTTTTGTTTTCTTTGTAATTATTTTATTTTGCTATAAATAGGATTACATTTATAAGGTGACCCTGCACTTCCGATGTAACTGCCACATAGTTTCCGGAGTTGTTCTCTGCTTAAGTGTTGGAGCAGTTTGCCCTCCAGCAGAAGTAAAGATCTCTTGCTGGAGAAAGAAAAAGTGTGTGCAGTATCATTAATTAGGGAACAGTTTTATGTGTGCAGAGCACGAGATCGCATGAGGCCGCTACACTTGCGGTGGCACCAAGCAGCCTACAGAATTCCCTCCAGAACCTGGAAACAAATTGTGGACCCCTGTCAAATGGTAGACCATGTCAAACGGTAGAATATGCAGCCAGAAGATGTGGTCCACTAATAACTGAGCCATCTCCTTAGCCAAAGGTAGCTTGGGAACAGGAATATAATGCACAGTCTTAGAGAAGCAGTCCACTATCATGAGTACCCCAGTTAATCCTTTGGACCGCAAAATGCTTGCCCCAAGCTGTCGTGCAGTCCTGGAAGAAAAGGTGCTGCTAAGGTGTACCCATAGTAACACTCAAGTGACATCATGGTACTTAGTTTAACATGGTTTATTGATTACTTAAATGCGTGGATTGAATTGGAAAACATCTGCAGAACTGACCTGTTCACCTAACTTACCAGGGAAGGTGCAACCAGCAAAAGAGTCCCATGGGGAAACGTGGATGTTTTATGGGGTACCAAATAATTGGACTTTTTAAAATGGCTTACGTGGATTACGTGGTAAAATAAAAATGGTGAATGTTGGTAGTGATGTAAACTATGTGGATTATTCTGTTAAGGAAAAAAGGTTAAGAGGTGATGGGTCATGTTTGTTTAATGTATGGTAAACTCACCCCCTTTTGGGGTTGTGATGGTGTTGGACATCATTATATACGTAGGGCTGCCCAGAGTTGGAGGGGGTAAAGTGTGCAAATATATCCCTCCGTTATTTTTCCCTTCTCTATTTTTCCCCATTTTTGTGTGTTGGGTTATACTGTACAAGAAGGAGTCTCGCCTGCTGTCCTCCTATCTTTTGTGGCCTACCCCATGGTGCTCTCACTTGGACCATCACACTGTCACAAAATCCAAGGTTATATGAGACCAGGGGCATCATGGAACAGCAAGAGGCTGCAATAGGCCTGCTGGAGCACGGGAGGGATTTTAATTACGTGCACACACCGGGCAGACCATGACGTAACCACGGATGTCCTGCAGCATGGTAGACCATGTCCACCATGTCGCGCTGTCCACGAAGTGCTCGGGTGTGATGCACGCTAGGATGGCAAGACAAGAGGGAGTCAGGCCCCCATTGGAGGACCCGGGAACGCAAGAAGTTTGGGACAAACAGCTGGTTAGATGAACAACCCCCTGGGGGCAGGGCCAATTGTTGTGTGGCTTGGACAGCCTCCTCAACCCCCCAGGATACTGCCCCAGTGAAGTGACTCTCCAGCAGAATCGGTCCCAGGCACTCCTTAATGCCCTCCTCTCTGAACAGCCGCAAAAGGGTGTCAAGTTTGCGGTTCTTGGAGTCCAGTCTGAAGGAGATAAGAAAATTAAAATGATTACAAAATAGAAACCACCTAGCCTGGTGTGCATTGAGTCGCTTTGCTGACTGTAGATACTGTATTCCAGGTTCTTGTGATCCGTGAGGATCAGGAATGGGTCCTTGAGCCACTGCTGCCACTCCTCCATTGCCAGACATACTGCCAGCAGTTCTTGATTGCCAATGTCATAGTTCCTTTTGGCTGGGGTTAACTTATGTGGAATAAAAAAGCACAAGGATACAATTTATTGTCACGTGTCTCTGGGATAGAATAGCCCCGGCACCAGTGCTGGAATTGTCCACCTCCACCACAAACTGAGGGATCTGAAGAATAGGGGCCATGGTAAAGCTTCTGTGAAGGGCCAGGAATGCCTGCTCAGCCACTGGGGACCACTGGAAGTGGACCTTGGTAGAGGTCTGAAGCCACTCTGCAACTGCTTGGATCTTTTCTGGATCCATCCCAATTGAACCCTCTCTGAGGTTGAACTCAAGGAAGGAGATCGACTGCCAGTGAAACTCGCATTTCTCCACCTTGACGAATAGCTTATTGACTAATAAGCGTTGGAGGACCTCACAAACATGCATGACGTGATCCTGTTCAGACTTGGAAAACACTAAAATGTCGTCCAAATAAACAAAGACAAACTTGTTCAACATGTCCTGAAGGACATCATTGATCAGCCTTTGGAACATAGCGAACTGCATTAGTCAACCCAAAAGGCATAACCAAATACTCATAATGCCCAGAAGGTGTGTTAAAGGTGGTCTTCCACTCATCCCCCTTGCGGATCCTAACCAGATGATAGACGCCGTATAGGTCAAGTTTAGTGAACCAGCTAACCCCCTGAAGTACATCAAGAACCGAGGACAACAGGGGTAAGGGATAACGATTCTTGACGGTAATCTGGTTCAGCCCGCAGTAGTCAATACAAGGCTGGAGGGACCCATCCTTTTTCTCTACAAAAAAGAATCCAGTTCCTGCTGCTGAAGATGACAGCTAAACAATACCTGATACTAGAGCACTAGTTATGTAATCCTACATAGATTTCCTTTCAGGGACAGACAAGGAGTACTGACGACCTCTAGGGGGTGAGGTGTCTAGTAACAGATCGATAGCACAGTTAGAAGGTCGATGAGGAGGTAGAGAGGATGCCTGGGCCTTACTATATAAAAAATTACATACAAAGACAGTTCCTCCACATGATTACCCCCAATAGCAAGACTCACCGGTAGTGTAGCACGGGTGATGGTGGCTATTCCTCATCCATCCAGCGCATAGGCCACCAGCTGTGTCTGTACGGGTGTGGTGGGTAGTCTCCACTGGTGGACCAGTGTGGTGTCAATAAAATTGTCATCTGCTCCAGTCAACCAGGGCGGCTAAGGGCTGCTGGATCTCTCCATAGGAGAGCACCACCGGTAAAAAGGTACGTGGAACTGAGGAGGAAAATATTGGAGCTACACTCACCAGGGCCCTACTCTTTATTGGTGGGTGCATCCTTTTACTGGGCATTTAGCAATATACTGTAATGTCTCATCTGCCTACAGTACTGACAGTAGTGTTGCATGGGTTGGCTTTTTTTAACTCCCACGCCAAAACCGACCGACTGACCCAAAACCCAACCAAGGAAAAAAAAAACACCAGTGAGCCTGTATTGCCATGGAACCTACCAAAGAAGTGTCATTTGTGACACTGTAACCCATAGATGACATAGATTTGTAGCGTTTTGTCCCACCTGCCCTCCCGCACCCATGATATTTAAAAAATGTCTGCCCTAAAACCGCCTGCACCCGACCCGCGGTTCACTAACAAACAGGCATTGGCAGTCAGTCATCATTGTAATACTGTAGCGGATAAATGGGTTTGGTCCTTTGGCGGGGGCTCAAAAGAGCTCACACAAGCTGCTTCGCGGACACCTGGAACATCAAACCATCTGTGATGTTCCCTGTGGGGCTGACGGAAGTGGTTCTCCACATAAATAACAAGGTTAATTAATTCCTCGAAGGTCCCTGGCATTTCTCTGGAGGTTAATTTGTCCTTAATTTCTTACGACAGCCCGTTATGAAAAACGTCGAACTGAGCCTGCATATCCCAGCCCCTGGACAGTGCAATGGCACAATCAGATACCATTGCATTGACAGAGTTGTAGCAATTTGCGTGCTGCCTCTCTGCCATAGGTTGAGCGATTAAAAACCTGCTTCCTTTCTGCAGTAATGATGACATATCTCCTGGACCCTTCATCCAGTACCACCTGCTGGTAGGCATGACTCATGTCTAATTTTGTGAAAAACAGCCCCACTGATAACTGTGCAAACAGGTCTTCAACCTTAGGGATATTATTGTCATGACTGGGGGAGGCAGGTGAGCAGGGAAGGAAACAGCGAGCCATAATACAGGGAAAACGAGATTTAATAAGGCAAACAGGTAAATGGGGGTGCGTGCGGCGACAAACATCAATGATGGATCTAGTGAACAAGGGGAAAACGTGGATTGATATGCACAGAATAAGCAGAAACTAACAGGCAACAGGCAACTGCAATCAGGGTAATTCATGTGGAAAATGAGGGGGCGTGGCATACACGAGGATCAGACGAGCCGGGCATGACAGAACCCCCCCCCCCCCCAAAAGGCGCGCACTCCAGACGACGGACGGGACGAGACCAGGGAGAACGGGACCTGAAAAACCGAAGCAAAACATCACCAGGGCACAGGGAACAAAACAGAAGCACAAAACACGCAAAGGGGCAAAACCCAGGACAACACCCAACACGGGACAGAAAACGCAGACAGACAGACCAAAAAGGGAGACATCGAGGGACAAGGAGGAAAAACAGGAAGGACAAAGGAACCAGGAGGGAACAGAGGAGACACAGGACGCAGGAAGGAGAAGGACAGAGGGACAAGGGGAGCCCGAGGGAACCCCTGCGGGCAGACGGCAGCAGCCGGAGGGGCTGCGGATGACCGAGCAGCCGAAGATGGAAAGACCCTGGGAGGCAGAAGCTGGATGGGACAAAGGAGGGAGCCGGAAGGACCAACAGAGGGGCAGAGGAGGGAGGCGGTGCCGCAGTGACCGCCGACTCTGGGCCAGCAGGGGGAGCCTCAGCAGGTGCCAGAACAGGTAGAGACTGGGCCAGGGTTGCAGGCGAGACCGAAGGCGATGCAGCCGGAGCCACGGGCATGACCGCAGGCGGCGCGGCTGAAGCGCCAACTGGCGAGCCGGGCTGGACAGGCAGGACGGGGGGGCTGGGCTGGACAGGCAGGACGGGTTGTACAGGCAGGCCAGGGGGCACCTCAGGTGTAGCTGCACCCAGGGGCGGAACCTCAGGTACAGCAGTAGGCAGGGCTGCGGATGCAGTGGCGGCAGCAGGCTGAAGGGCGGAGGTAGGAGCCGTGGGTGGTGCAGCAACTGCCGACTCCTGACCAGCAGGGGGCACCATAGGTGCTGGTGGGACAGGAACGTCGGCAGTGGGCAGAGCTATGGGCGTGGCGGCGTCCTCGGGAGAACCCGCGAGTGTGGCGGCAGCAGCAGCGGGCGGTGCCGTGGGCAGAGGGGCGGTAGCAGCAACGGATGGAGCAGGGGCAGCTGGTGGGAGGTCGGGTGCCTCAACAGTGCATCCAGGGTCGACGCCTCCTGGCTCTGCGTGGTCCCTTTAAGGGATTGCAGAACCCACAGCATTGCGTCCAAGACGGACCCGATCTCCACAAATTCCAGGCGGCCACCCTGGAACATGGAGGCTTGTGGTGATAGTGGCTATGTGGCTGAGATGATCCCCTGGGGTTGCTGAGTCAGGAGGGGTTCCTCCTGATCTTCCGCAGGAAGAGAGGCTGTGGAGAGATAGCCCGCCCCCAAGTAGATCATCGGGGCGGCTTCCTCTCCTTTTCCCCTGCACCTCTTCTTCTTTCACCGACCGGGACCGGTAGGTGGGGGTTGCCTCCGTGCAGGCGAGTGGCTGGAGCGGCTTCTCCTTTACCTGGTAGACGAGCTGCTGCAGGTGGGAGCACACTTCCTCCATTGCGTGCACTTCCATGATTGGGGTAACTCCCTGGAGTAGTGTCCAGCTCTTCTCCGCTAGGGCGAATAAGCTCTCGCTAATAACCCACCTCGTGCAGCAGGACGAGCCATAGGTCCTCATCCTGCAGCGGCGAGTCTTTCAGGAGATCCATCATTCTGTCGTGACCGGGGGAGGCAGGTGAGCAGGGAAGGAAACAGCGAGCCATAATACGGGGAAAACGGGGTTTAATAGGGCAAACAGGTAAATGGGGAAGCGTGCGGAAACAAACATCAATGACGGATCTAGTGAACATGGGAAAGACATGGACTGATATACACAGAACAAGCAGAAACTAACAGGCAACAGGCGAGTACAATCAGGGTAACACATGGGATACGTGGGAAATGAGAGGGCATGGTACACACAAGGACCGGACTAGCCGGGAATGACAATTTTGCTGTTGTTTAGATACACAGTTTATTGTGACCTTATAATCCCCACAAATTCAGATGGATTCATCTGGCTTTCGGACAGGAACAATGAGTGCAGCCCACTCTGCAAATTGCACTCGTTCTATAATCTGGTCATATGGAACCGGCCTTGGCTTAAAGAATTGCGGCTGTGCCTCCCTGTCTATGTATATCTTACTGTAGCTGCTGTACCCTTGAGTTTTCCTAACCCTTCTTTAAATGCTGTGTGATTTTTCAGCACCTCTTCTAGCCTTTGTAATGGATTCTGAGTCCACCTTGCAGACCAGCTGATCCGCCATTGTGAGCTCAGTAGATTTGGTCCAGAAGCTTCCACTACCACTAAAGGCAATGTTTTTATTGTACCCTGGTTCTGCACCTCCACCTCCGCCATTCCTAGCACTACTAATCCCTCTCCTGTTTAGGATTTTAATTTCAGTGAGCAGAACTTTAACTCTGAAATGGATGATTTTCTCCACAGTTGTCTGTATTGTTCTCTACTTACAATGGTTACCCGACAACCTGTGCCTATTTCAAAGGTGACTTTCTTTTCATTGATAGTCATTATGCAAGCTACCTTAGGTGGTTCTTGTGACACACTAAAGATGGTATTAATGTGTTGCTCTTCCCCTCCTCCTGCAGTCGATGCAACTGGCGTCCCTTTCCAGGTCCTCTGCTGTCACCTTTCCGAGCCATGTCTACATCTATTTACGCAGTTGAAGCCCCTGCCTTGGATCTGCAGGCCTTTCTTATGTGCCCCACTTTGCCACTGTTGTGGCAGATCACTGACACAAACTTGCATTTCGCTGCAGCATGCGGCCCCTTGCAACGGTAACATTTCGCTGGGAGTACTCACTCGACACTTTATAGACGGGGCCTTGTATCTTTGGCATGTGTGTGTCTTGTGAACCGTATCATCTGCTAGCATTCCCTGAAGATCTTTGACATGCCTAGGTGCTGACTCCATAGCTTAAACATAACCTCAGGGCTTTATCAAATGTCAGTTCCACCTCAGACAATAGCCGCCGTTGCATCCTGTCGTCATTCACCCCACAGACTAATCTATCCCTCAGCATTTGTGTCAGCGCATCCCTGTACAATACTGAGACAGCTTCCTTAACTCTGCCACGCAGTTAGCCACAGATTCATCGCTCCTCTGTACGCACAAATTAAATTTAAATCCCTGGACAATCTGGACAATTACGGATTGAAATGAGCTTTGAGAATCTGAGTTAGCTGTACATACACCTTGTCTTTGGGTGCTTCGGGGCTCAGTAGACTCCGCAACAAATTACAAGTAAATGACCCAACTTCACTTAGCAACATCGCTTTCTTCCGATCCTGATCCATTATACCATTTGCCTCGAAGAAAAACTCCAACATTTCCCTATATTCTTCCCACAACTGGGACTCACCATTCGGATCACTGTAGCCATTTCATCAAACTTTAATCTTCGTTGCTTCTTGTGTGATATCCTCTCACGGCAATTATTCAATGCTAGTCTGGTTTCGGTATTCACCAGTTTTACTGGCAGCAACACAGACAGAACACCCGCTATACACCACCATGCTTCTTCTATATATCTTGACAACCCTATACCAGAAACTTTAGCTCCCCCTTGTGGCACACTTCCCAGTAACATTACATTGAATAGACTGAAGTCTAATTTAAATAAACAAATCATATAAAATAAAAAAAAAAATGACTAGGAAACGCAGACAGTACGTTTTGCTGCTAGGTTGTTTCTTTTTTGTTTCAGGGACCATAGGTCTGGGCCATCATGGGAGGTATTTTCTGCAAAAAATAAAATGAAAATGATAAAAAGAAAATACATTCTCCACTTTGCCATTTAGTTAGTTTAGTCTGTGTGCAAAAATCCTGCAAAAATTGTAATTAAAATTAAATAGCACGATTTGTGTTTTCATTTTCCACTCAAGTATGAGTCAGATGTGAAAAATTGAAAAATAAAATTAAAAACCCATTTTGTCTTTTCATTTTCCAATTTGACTTTTCATTTCCTACTTTGCCTTTTCATTTTCAAGTTCACTACATGCAAATATATGTTAATCGGAGCGGGGCGGTGGGCGGAGCTACGGATCACTGCTGCGCTTTCTCAGTACGTTTGCCGATTCCGTTGTCTTTGTGTTTCTTGGCCATGGTGTCGCCCAAACTAATGGCAAAATCAAACACCGCTTGAATTAGCTACTTACAGTATCTGCAACTTCCTATTTCTTTAGCTTCTTATTCATCGCGACTTATTTCACGGTGAGTTACTAACAGTTATGGAGAATGTGAAACCTCAACTTAACCAAGAACAAAAACTGCTCGGAGCAGTTTTGAGACTTAGCGTAACTTGCCATAGCAACATGTCTCAGCTAAAACCTACCCACCTTTCGTAGTATGGATTAATCGCGAAGTTACACCACACGTCATCAAGTTACTCACAAAGTAACCCCGATAAGCCAGTTACCCCGCTTCGTAGTACAGGCCACAGGTGAGACATGTAGTACAGCATGGAGGTAATTCCTAATGATGTTTTTTGGTCTATTGATTGTGGTCATTTTAAAACATACACATTCTGAAATGTAGAATACACTTCGTACAACCAAGATAGACAAAATGATATATTATTGGGAGTCACTGAAGTGATATGAATATTGGTAAACTAAATGATAAACCTTTTTCAATTGAGGTTGATGCCAGTAATGTCGGAGCTTGCGCTGTTCTGAATCAAGCTGATGGTCGAGGGGTTAACCATGTTGTTTGTTTCTTTTCAAGGAAATTCTGCACATATCAGCTTCATGATTCGGTGGTGGGAAAGGAAACTCTAGCTTTACTACGGGCTTTACAACATTTTGCTGTGTAAATTAATTCTGACATTGACTGTCTTTACTGACCATAATGCTGTGACATTTCTGAAATGCTGAAATGTCCAAACCAGCTTTATCACAAACCAGCAGTTTGTTGGTCTTTATTTTTACAGTCTTATTGTTTAGATATAAGGCGCATTAACGGGTCAGATAATATGGTGGCTGATTTCTCATGTTTTGTTATGTGCTATTGTGGTGCTTGTTTATTTCTCTGTGTGTCTTTTCTACCCTTAAATTGCTTCTAGTTGCCATGCCTGCTGGGCGGAGGGGAGTGGAGAGTTGGAGAGGGAAGATGAGTACCTCTGCGGTCACATGCTCAGGCTTTACACTGGATCGGTTGCTCTATTTGCTGCTTTATGTGCTGGATACAGGATGATTGGGATTTCTTTGGGCTTTGTTTGGAAAACTACAATCCTCATAGTGCTCTTTGTTTTCTTTTTAAGGGGGGCATGTGACGACGCTCAGCGTTGCAGCTGTGAGCGCTTGTAGGCGTCGTTGGGGAGCTCGTTACAACTGCACCTGTGCTCTCCCCTTTAAAAGGAGAGGCTTTTGGAAAATGGCTGTGGCTCTTGGGCTTAGTGCTGGACATCTGCTGTTTCATTTGTTTTTGGTTTTGTTACTTGTAATAGTTTGCATTTCATTCTTTTTTTTTAATTTTTATTTTTAAAATATCACCACAGCCATGCACTGGTGAAAACCATCCACTGTCTTACCCATGCCATACTATTTATATTGGAAATAGTTGTATCCTGGTCTGTTTTCATGTTGGGGATACTTCCTACAGACCGGTGGCCTGTACTATGAAGGGGGTTTAACCAAATCAGACTTAACCCGGAGATAATTTGCGAACACGGGTTTGACAAAATTGGGTTGTCTCAGTCGGTGCTAACCAGTACTACGATGCTAGTTAAGAAGTTGATTCGTTACATTAGTGTGCTGCATTGGAGTTCAGCAGCACAAGTCACTGTTTCACTCAGTCTTCACGGCAGAAGACTGCATGCTAATTATGCAGGATTATGAGGAGTTTAAATCAATGCTGCAAAGAAAGTCCGATTCCACTGCAGGCAGCAAAAGCAGGCAGGCTTGTTTACAATGTATTGCTGACACAGTAAATGCATAAGTACATTTTCATGGTCATAAAACATGGTCTAAAATATCTCACGACCAAGTATTAGACTATGAAGTGTTGTCTGAAAAGAATTCAGAAGCCACCTATTTGCTGCTAAGTAATCTAATGCTCCCTAAAGTTCCTTTACTGTGATGTTACTCATAATGTGTTGAATGTGTTCATTAAGGGGAAAAAAATCCAAACCTACATGGCCCTGTGTGAAACAGTGATCGCCCCCCCTGTTAAAACATAAATAAAGTGTGGCGTATCACATCTTTGGAAAGCTGAGTTCAATGTCTCCAGCTACACCCAGGCCTAATTACTGCCACACCTGTACTCAATGAAGAAATCACTTGAATAGGACCTGCCTGACAAAGTGGAGTAGATCAAAAGATCCTCAAAAGCCAGACATCATGCTGCGATCCAAGGAAATTCATGAACAAATGATAAACAAAGCAATTGAAATCTATCAGTATAGAAAAGGTTATAAAGTCGTTACAAAAGCTTTGGAACTCCAGCGAGAGCCATTATCCACAAATGGCGAAAACCTGCAGACCTTACTTGCCTCAGTTAAGGTCAATGTTCATGACTCCACCATAAGAAAGTGACTGGGCAAAAATGGCTTGCATGGCAGAGTTCCAAGACACAAACCACTGCTGAGCAAAAGGAACATCTCAGTTTTGCCAGAAAAGATCTTGATAATCCCCAAGACTTTTGGGAAAATATTCTGTGGACTGACGAGACAAAAGTTGAACTTTTTGGAAAATGTGTTCCATTACATCTGGCATAAAACTAACACGGCATTTCAGAAAAGGAACGTCATACCAACAGTAAAATATGGTGGTGGTAATGTGGTCTGGGGCTGTTTTGCGGCATCAGGACCTGGAAGACTTGCTGTGATAAATGGAACCATGAATTCTGCTGTCTACCAAATCATCCTGCAGGAGAATGTCCGGCCATCTGTTTGTGCCCTCAAACTGAAGTGCAAATGAGTTTTGCAGCAAGACAATAATCCAAAACACACCAGCAAGTCCACCTCTGAGTGGCTTAAGAAACAAAATGAAGACCTTAAAAAGGCGGTTCATGCTCGGAAACCCTCCAATGTGGCTGAATTACAAAAATTCTACAAAGATGAGTGGGCCAAAATTACTCCACAGTGCTGTAAAAGACTCATTGCCAGTTATCGCAAACACTTGATTGCAGTTGTTGCTGCTAAGGGTGGCCCAACCAGTTATTAGGTTTAGGGGGCAGTCACTGTTTCACACAGGGCCATGTAGGTTTGGATATTTTTTTCCCCTTAATGAACAGCTTCATTTAAAAACTGCATTTTGTGTTTAGTTGTGTCATCCTTTGTCAAATATTTAAATTAGTTTGATCTGAAAGATTTACGTGTGACAAACATACAAAAAAATAAGAAATCAGACACACTTTTTCACACCACTTTTAACACTGGGTGGTGCTTGAAATCACAAAGACAAAGTCACAAAGTGGGCAGTGTTAGGGACGCACATTTGTAATTTAAAGGTTGCAGGTTCGAATCCCTGACCAGCAAGGCACCACTGAGGTACCCTGCTCAAGGTACTGACTGTGGTGTGTCAACAATGACAATTAATCACTGAATTGTAAATCATTGTTCCTCTGTTAACCATGGTTAACCTGCAAGGAAACGCATTCAGTCATCAAAACATGCTTCACAGTGAAGGGCTCTTCAACTCTGGACCTCGATTCCAAATCCAGGCCTTGTTTTCAGTTGTCCCAGGTAGTTAGTTTAATAATTACTGATTCTGATTGGTCAGAGGCTTCACACCTGGCTCACAGGTAAAGGAAGGC
>JAABNX020022457.1:0-21287 GCA_015163995.2 Mormyrus lacerda | reverse complement strand
TAATACATAATAAAGCCTGACAAGCATATTGTCACAGACATAAGGACAGAGCCTCTGTATACAGCACACAGTGTTTCAACAGGTTCTCACCCTCACATCCAGTGTGAAGACATTTCTCCTTTTCAGAATAGGTATGTCTGAAAATATCTTCTGCACCATGCTACCGATTTAGCTGCTTTATGTGTGAAAACAGGAAGTTAAGCAGTTTGGTAATGGAGACTTATTTTTAAACTACAGTTGAACTACAGTTATTATTTATATAGAACAAATATCAATCATTTTACCATGAAGCTGTTTCTGAAATAATACAATTTTAAGTGCTATTAAAATATTTATTCTCAACATCAAAATGTTTCATTTTAAAAGATGTATGTATGGCCCTCACTGGAATCAAGCAGACTAAAGACTTTCTCATTTTCCATATTGGCTGAACTTTATTTAAGAAGTAGCAGCCACCGACGGTCTTTTGTTGGACTTGCTGTGGTTCATCAAAGTCCTTCTGTGTCTTTAGTCTATTCTGATATTAGATATGTAACACATATATCTGCCACCTGTACCTAATGCATATATCTGCTGGTATTGACTGTGGTCATGACTGTGTCTGTGTGTAGTTTGCATGCTTCCTCTGTTCATTTGTCCAGGTCTCAGTTCCCTGCAATGGACTGACATGCTGATGAAGTTTTACCTCACTTTACACTCTGTGCTTCCTGCAAGAGGATCTAAATAATTATACTAATGATAAATAGCTGTGATAAGACAGATGGAAATCTTTAAAACAACAGAGATGCAAGAATGTATTTCTTATTATCAGTAATACACTATAAATACACATTAACTTTAATTTGTGAAATCTTCTTTATTCATGCTTTCTACTTCAATTATTCTCGTCTACATAAAAAAATGACTTGCTGAAGCGCTAAACATTCAGCTCTGTGGTTTTGTCACTTCCTGTATTCACTCTCTGACTGCTGTCTGTGAGAATAGAAACAAGAGAGACAGTGAAGGTGCAGAGGATGAGGAAGTGAGGGTCAGTGTCCACAGGTCTGGGCTCAGTGACACACACACGTATGGATCCTCTGATGCTCCTGTTTCTCCTCATTGCTGGACGCACAGGTGAGTGTCACTCAGTGGAACTGAGTAGAGATCTCTCTCCTGCTCCTCCATACACTGTCAAGTACAGTTTGTAGGGGAAATTGTTGATAATGCAGATCTGCTGCTGTTTGAAAAGAAATCATAAAACATTTACAAATGTGGATTGAATCATAGATGGCTACTTCAAGTTGCAATAATTTTGTCTTGAAAATTGTTTAGAGATTTTGAAGTTTTACAGATGTTGCAACTTTTTGTAGAGAAGTCATTTCTACATGAATTTTTCAACTTAAGATATAACCAAAAATGTATCAATTTTCCTCAGTTGCTTAGATACAGTTCTCAAATCAGAAATGAAATTCTCATCACTACTTATACAATCTACACATCATCGAGTCACTTGTGCACATCATACTGTAAATGCAAGGTCTCATGACAATCTTTCAATTTTCAATTTTCTCTGGTATTGCTGAAAACACTACAGATAATCCAAAAATTTTAATAAAAAACTTAATGACCATACATATGAAACTACCCACCAATACTGTTGAAAATATCATCCTGTTAAACACAAAGAATTAGTGAAGAGTAAAGGAATATAAGAACATAATGTAGCAGGTGGAGCTGCGTTGATCGTGCGGGAGGCATGGTTTGTCAATTATCCACTTGAGGGCACATAATATAAGGCTTTGGTACCCAGTAGGTGAGATTCCCTGACTTATCGGTGGTTATTGCGGCCCGTTTCCAGGTTGCTCTATCCCCTCCGACTCCTGGTAAAGCAGCGTGAGTAAGGTAGCTGTTTTATTCCTAATTGCTTACGTTTTGCCATGACTTGTTTTTGGCGTTTGACAGCAGAGTGACGCCGTAATTCTGGTCGAAGGCAACATGCACATCGCTTCATAACAGGACAGCTTCTGCAGTATGACATCGGTCCGGTGTGCCTGTCTTCTCCGCCCCCCGTGTGATTGAGTGTTTTCCGAATGGTTTGAATGCCTGACTAAGCCATTGGTTTTACCATCTTGTTTGGTTGTAGCGCATAAATTGTATCTGCCTTCTTACTAGATGGCGTCTGGACAAGTTACCAGCTGCAAGAACATATTTGTTCGTTTGCTTATCGGGGGAAGTGTTTGTGTATCTGCTGTATGGGAGCTGTGTGTTTCTTTATATTGGTTTGGTTTTGTTTTATGGAGCTCCAACATTGGCTGCCCATTCCCTCTTGTACCCAGCTCCTGGTCCCAGTTTATATCGGGACAAAGTGTTTGTGCTTTGCTGTGTTTCTGGGGTTTGGTGTAATGAAAGCGAGATACTGTGTCTCTTGCCTGGTAGCCTGGTTGCCTGTATATCGAACTTGGGTGCCTAATCGGGCGGTTGAGGAGGATCAATTATTTCCTTGGGTGCAATTCCCAGGGTGTTGTAGTCTGACCTGTTACCTCTCTTGTGGGATAATTTGTAGTTAACAAGTAGAAGGCAGAGCTGTCTGGTATTACATCGCCACATTTAGAACACAAATTTACAAAAGAGGTCATTCGGCCCATCAAGCTTGCTTGGGGAAAACTTAACTAATAGCTCGGATCGT
Source organism: Mormyrus lacerda (assembly GCA_015163995.2). Lineage (NCBI taxonomy): Eukaryota > Metazoa > Chordata > Actinopteri > Osteoglossiformes > Mormyridae > Mormyrus > Mormyrus lacerda. The sequence continues at coordinate 18,622 of JAABNX020022457.1, read as the reverse complement.
ATCTACCTCTGATTTAAAGGAACCCCAGGGTTTAGCTTCTGCTACATTAGCAGAAAGACTATTCCATACTTTAACTACACACTGTGTAAAGAAGTGCATCAACATAAACAGTGATGGCTTTACTTGTAGTATTTAAACTATTGAATATTGAAATAGCCATTTGGCTGAACAGCATCCAGAACTGTTAGAATCTTTTATACCTGGATCATGTCCCCCCCTTATCTCCTTTGCTTGAGGCTAAACAGATTCAGCTCAGCTAACCTCTCTTCATAAAACATTCCTCTAACACCAGGAATCATTCTCGTAGCCCTCCGTTGCACCTTTTCTAAGGCAGCAATGTTCTTCTTAAGGTAGTACACAAGGAAGTACACACTTCAGGGGTCTTACCAAGTAATTGTATAAATGTAACATCATCTCCCTTGACTTAAACTCCACACACCTACTGTAGAGATATAACCTAGCATTCTATTGCCCTTTTTTTTTTATTGCTTCCCCACCCTGGTGAGAATGGGACATGGAAGATTCAACATACAGGCAGAGATCTTTCTTAATCTGCTAACTTAACTTCAGTGGAACCGATGAAATATCTGTACTTTATATTTCTGCACCCTGCATGGATTACCTTACATTTATCTGTGTCAAATTTCATCTGCCAAGTATCAACCCATTCGCTAATTAAATCCAGATCTCGTTGTAGCCTCTCTGCTGCGAGATCAGCGTCTGCTACACCACCCATCTTTGTCATCTGCAAATTTAACTGGTTAACTATGTATTGGTGTCAATATCATTAATGTAAATTAGAAACAATGGTGGTCCTAAAATTGAACCCTGCAGTACCCCACTATGAACGCAGGCCCACTGTGATATTGTGCCGCTAATAACTACTCGCTGGTTCCTATCTGTTAACCAGTTTTCGATCCAAGCTGCCACAGTTCCTGAAATCCCTGCTGCTTTGAGCAAGAGCCATTTGTGGGGGACAACATGAAAGGCCTTTGGAAATCTAAATAGATCACATCAGAGGCCTTTTTGTGATCAATTTCACTTGTAGCTTCCTCAAAGAACTGAAGTAGATTAAACAGGATCTACCTCTGCTAAATCCATGTTGGCTATCCCTAAGAATGTTATTTGCATCCAGGTAATCTACTATTTTCACTTGGGTTATAGCTTCCATTATTTTTCCAGTAATGCTAGTTAAACTGATTGGCCTATAGTTTGCTGAATTACTTCTATCCCCTTTTTTGAATATGGGCGTTATATTAGCATGCTTCCAATCTGAAGGTACCACACCCACAGATGATTTCTGGAATATTAAAGTTAAAGGTTGGCAATAATATCCCTCATTTCTTTTAAAACTATAGGTAAGATGTCATCAGGGCCCTGCAATTTATTTTGAGCTTAGCTAGGCTTAGTACCACATCAGCCTCAGTTATACATATATAGTGGGCAGTGGTTGCTTGATGGTTAGGGAAGCGCACTTGTGATAAAAAGATTGCAGGATCAAATCCCCACCAGTAAGTCACCACCGAGGTACCCTGAGCAAGGTACCGTCCCCAAGCACTGCTCCCCGGGCGCTGAATTAGCTGCCCCCTGCTATGTCACGAAAGTCACACATGGGTTAAATGCAGAGGACACATTTGTGCTGTGTTGACAATGACCACTAATCTCTAAATTCATATTTGTCATAGACGACATTGTATTCATACTAAGTAGTGATAAGTTACTCGTTCTCTACTGTGAACACCTGTGTAAAATAATCATTAAATTAATTTACTATATCAATTTAATTTTCAATTATAAGGGCCTCACTATCCTGCAAATCAGTGATTTCAGCTTTTAGAGCTCTTTTGGAGTTAAAATATTTTAAGAAATTCTTGTTGTCATCCTTAGCCTCCAATGCAATTTTTCTTTCTACATTTCTGTTGGACAGTCTAATGTTATTTTTTAACTCTACCTGTGTACTTGGATACTCCTGCTTAATTTAGAAATCATTACTTATTTTCCATTTGTGGAACAGATTTTTCGGTTGCTTTTGTCTTGTTGGTGAAAATAGATTGCCCTTGTAATAATTTTTACACGCAAAACAATATATGTATGTGATCATCGTATTAGCCGTCCATCCAAAACAGTTAATCATTGTAGGCCTATCTCTAAACTGCCTTTTTTGCAAAAATTCTTAAAGATAGTTGATTGTAAACTAAGGGCCTTTTTGGAAGAGCAACATATTTTAGAGGTTTTTTTAATCTGGCTTTAAGTCTTTACATAGTACTGAATCAGCATTTTTAAAAGTTTTTAATGACATTTTTAGCCACAGACTCTGGAGATTGTTATTCTTGTATTTTAGACTTGACTGAGGCTTTTGATACAGTGGATCATGCTATTTTACTGTCCCGTTTGGAGCAGTGGGTGGGCATCAGCGGGTTAGCTTTCGAGTGGTTTAAGTCATATTTGGTGGCTCGAACTTTCTGTGTCAGCTTAGGTGACAATGTGTTCTCGTCTGCTCCCCTCCTGTGTGCGGTCCCACAGGGCTCAGTTTTAGGTCCCTTGCTTTTTCTTTTGTATCTGCTCGCACTTGGATCCATGCTTGGGAAGTACGGTATGACATAGCTTTTCATTGCTACGCAGATGACTGCCAGATCTATATGCCTTTAAAGAAGACTCATTCTATATTGCCATTACTGGAGTGTCTTGAAATTAAGGCCTGGCTGTCTCATTATTACATTTTAAGAAATTATAAGACAGAGGTGATGGTTTTTGGTAGCTCCACTCGCAACCTTGACTTAGGCTCTATGGCACAATATATTAAGCCAATCCCTGTTTTGGTGGTCAAGGTACATGCTGACCTTAAATTTGACTGCTAAATCAGGGCTGTGGTCAAGTCTAGCTTTTTTGAGTTGAGGAAGTTGGCTAAAATAAAGCCAATTCTTTCCAAGCAGCTTTTTGAGACTGTAATCCATGCCTTAATTACCACTCGGCTCGATTACTACAATGCGCTTTACATAGGGGTAGGTGCATTCTATATTACTCCTTACATTACATCCTATATTATATTAACCTCACAGGGTGCGAAATGCTGCTACACGTCTTCTGACGGGCACACAGAAATACAGTATGAGCACATTTCACCTGTTTTATTAATGCTCCATTGGTTGCCTGTACATTTTAAGATTCAATTAAAAATTATTTTATCTGCTTTAAAGGCTCTTAATGGTCTTGCCCCTCCCTACCTCTTTCAGCTGTTACACCCTTACACACCCTCCCGGTCGCTCAGGTCAACTGGCCAGCTGCTCCTGAGTGTGCCTATAACTAAGCGTAAGCTTAGAGGGGACCGTGCTTTTGCTGCTGCAGCTCCTAAAATGTGGAATGATCTGCCCTTGCATGTTAGACAGGCTTCTTCTCTGTTTTTAAATCCCACATGAAACCCCATCTCTTTTCTTTGGCTTTCGATCCCTTGTGAGATGTTTATTTTAGTTTAGTTTATTTGATGGTATATCATCTGATTTTGTATATGTGCTTTTATGAACTTTTATTTACCTAATTCTAATTCTTCCATTGTAAATTCTCTGTATAGCACTTTGGTCATGTGTGGTTGTTTTAAAGTGCTTTATAAATAGTCGGTATGGTATCATTGTGTGTTTGGTTCCCACAGTACATGATTTTATTGGCCTTTTGGTTCTTCTATTGCCGTTTTGCTGTTTTTGTTATACCGTGCTGTGTGACTTTTTTACTACTGTTGTGTGTCTTGAGATCTGTTACATGAAGATGCGAGTGCCTTCTCTCACCAGTGAACTTTTCATACTGTAATGTAGAGCCTTGCCGTCTTGAAACTGGTGTCTTTCACATGAATTCATATGGGCACAAAAGAAATCGCACAAACATTTTGCTAAAGAAAAATGATCAGTCAGTGATAATGAGAAAGTGGAAACTGGTACTTTTTCCATTAGTTTTTCTGAATTGCTAAAACACTAAACCTCAATTTAAAAATTAAACTGTCAACTACCAAAACTCCTTCATCAAATCAATCCCACAGTTGGTAAAATCTTAAACACTGTTCATTTGGTTAGACACAATTAGCAAATCTGAATCTCCCAATTAGCATCCACGGATTACAGGGCTCCCAGGACCAAGACACCCCACACACCCCGGTACCCAGGAAGCTAGTCCGGTCATGCAGGGAACCCGCCACCCCATGGCCCCCAAGGCAACTCACCCCCAGGTGGAGAGGCAGAGCCTCACCCCCAGCTCCTCACCCCCACCCCCATCACAGTCCCCCGCCAGCCCCTGGGATATTCCCATTTCCGGACCACCCCTGTAGACCCCAGCCCAACCCACCAGGTGGCCTGGGCCAGGGAGACACGGCCCCACTACCCACGGCAGCTGCCCCCCAAGAGCCAGCACGGGAGCCCAGCCACTGAGCCCAGGCTCTGGACCTGCCCACACCAGGGCAGCGGTGCAGACAAAGACTTCCAGTTCAAGAGGATTGTTTTTTTTTGTTTTTGTTTTTGTTTTGTGTTTTTTTTGGCAGTGGTTAGGACAGTGAGGAGCATGTGCGATTTCTTTTGTGCCCATATGAATATTAGTGAGAATATCTACCGGACAAAGTGAGGGGGGAGGCAGGAATAGGATGTTCCAAGTGTATCTATAGATTCTGGCTGAAGATTTGCGAAGAACTAACAGGTGCGCAGTACCACATAGTGTGCAGATAATTATCTGGAGAGTCATTTGTGCAGATTGCACTTCTATCAGTATCCCTGAAACCCATCTGGAACAGCCTTTGTCCTGTGTAGTGTGTTCTGTGATGAATCTTATACTGTATCAGCTGTAAGCTGGCATTCTGAGTCATTCTGATTGTGTGTGAGCAGACAACCTTACATAAAATCTGGAGAGTAGTTTTTGGGTTGGAAGATTTAGAAAGTTTGCTATTAGTGGCGGCTCAAAATCTGTTAACCTAATGTTAATTTAGCCTGAATTGTTTTTGTCTATGCCATAAAGTTCAACCATTTTGTCAAATGATATGAAATTATCTTGAATGATGTTCCATGTGTCTTATTCCATTATTGTACCATGTTTAGAAGTGGTGTGTTTTTTTTATTTTTTTTTTATTTTTTTTTTTTTAATTTTGTAAAATATCAGAATTGTTCCAAATGTGTAAATCTACAGATCTTTTTAAGGAATTCCCACCAGGCTGTCAATGATGAGCTAATTCAGTTGGTTTTTGTCCCTACAGGTGCTGACAGTGTGTCCTCAGTGACACAGGTGACTGTATGGAGTGGAGGATCTGTCTCCATCCCATGTTTATATGAAGACGGCTATAAAAACCATGTGAAATACTGGTGTAGAGGGGGTAATTGGAGGTTATGTACTCCCATAGTACGGACTGACTCTCCACAGATGGAGGGTGACGTGTCAAGCAGAGATGATCCTGAGCAGCGAGTCTTCACTCTGACCATGAACAATCTGAAAACTGAGCACAGTGGTTACTACTGGTGTTGTGTAGAGATGAGATCTGCACATGAGTGTACTTTGGTCGAACTGTCAGTTACTGATGGTAAGTCAGTACTGCAGACACTATGCAATGCACAGTACTGTATGTAACATGTCATTCAGTCAGAAAGGAAAGACATTAATACAAAAACTCATGCAACATATTTCAGGAAATATATTTAAAAATATTATTGCTATATTACAGGGTCCATTTTTTTTTCTTCAATTTGATAAATTTTAATTGGGAGAAATAACAGTGACAGTTTTAAATAGGCCACTTCAGGAGGTTAAATGTGATTATTAGAAATGTCCTTTTGTTGACAAACATTAACATAAACATGCTGTAACTGGCTCATATACATACATTTTATTGCTGTGTAAATATAACAGTTTTTGCATCGTTTCTTTTCTGTATGTCCAGGTTCCCCAGAGCTGTCAGTGGACAAACAGGAGGTGACTGGTGTGGAGGGAGACAGTGTCAGTGTTCAGTGTCGCTATGGAGACCGTAGCAGTGAGATTAAGTGGTGTAAGATCGAAGGCTCCTGTATATCTGGGAATTCTGGGAGTTTGGATGGGAGGCCTGTTGAGATCAGGGATGAAAGAGTAAATAAAGCCTTCAGTGTGACAATGTGGGGACTGGAGAGGAAGGACACAGGCTGGTATTGGTGTGATGATGGATACCAGCAGATCCCAGTTCATATTACTATCAGTCAGCCAAGGTAAGCATTCTGTTGCATTTGCAGTTTGTGATGGTCCAGCTACTAGCATTTACATGATCATAGTAATGAAAATTTTCTATTATATTGGACAATAAGAGCATTGTTTTTTCTTTGACACCTTTTCCTTGATTATAACTAAACGCAGTGGGGCATGGTGTGTGGGGGGGAAAGAGTGACGATCCACTGAAGGGTCCAAGACAAAAAAGGGGTTTATTAAGGAAACAAAGAACACAGAGGAATGCAAAAAATAAAAGGACCGTGAAAGAGGGAACAGAGAATATCATAACTGGGGAGCAGAGCAAGACAGAGAACAGGACATGGCAAGGAAGTTACAACCGCACAGTATATACCACAAGCTGATTGGAGAACAGTGCAGGACCAGGCACTTAAATGCACAGAATAAAGAAACCGCACTCACAAGATACTTCTCTTACTAGAAAAGAAAAAAGGTTTATTGCACCATGCCGCACACGTTGACACTCACACACAATTACACACCAAGTCTCCAAAGAAAAAATACAAACTATATATGCACACATAATATAGATACCAAAAACAATCCCATGCATACCCCAAAACCCTCAAAGAGACAAAATCGACCATAAAAGCCAATGATTCACAAAAAGCAATTTAAAACAAGCTCTTCATTATGGCCATTAGGATGTATAGTTTCAAGATTGGTGGATCCAGAAAGCCTCTCGCTGGAGGAGATGATGCTCCCTGTCTCCACCATGCCTAAGATTTTTAACCAACTCAATCCCTTGGAATTTCAAAGTACACACTTCATGTTCAGATGCATTGAAATGTCTTGCTATAGATGACTTGACATCATGATTTCTTATATTACTTTTATGTTTATTAATTTTTCTAAGTTCTCTTTTGGTTTTGCCAACATAGCAAAGGCCACATGGGCATTTCAATAAATAAACGACAAAAGTTGTGCAACAAGTTCTTCTTCCTCTAACCGCAAAACATTTTTCTATACGTTGATGTAAAAAGGAGTCACCTTTAATCATGGCATTGCAATTACCTACATGGGATATGTTGCCTTCACCAACATATCACCATAAGAGGGGGGCTCTGGAAACGCTGACCTATTGTATCGTCACTCGATAGGATGTGCCAGTGTTTATGAACTATGGACTTTATGTCTCTAGAAAAAAGAGAATAAGTGATCAATAAAATACGATCCACCAAAATGGATTCTTTTTTCTTAAACAATAGTTTACGATCAATATCCCATACCCTATTTAGACAAAAATAGTCATACTGTAACCCTTGGACAAAAAAATGGTCATATATTACTTTAGCCTGATTTTCCAAATCAACATCGATGCTACAAATCCTCTTCATACGTAGAAATACACTATATGGTAAATTTTTTTTTGTTTTGCTTGTAAGAGACATATCTTGTGAGTGCGGTTTCTTTTTTTATTCTGTTGTCTTAAATCACTTAGAGTGCGAGTTAGAGTTATTTTGGGGTTTGAGCATGCCTTTTGATTACTTAAATACACAGGCACCTGAGCTAACTAGGGGGGCAGGTTTGGAACACAAGACAATCAACAAATCAGAGGAGGCACTGGCAACAAGCAACAAGTGGAATGAATAACACTAACGAGCACAGGACTAAGGAACGCTGGTTACTCATGTAACCATGGATCTATGAAGAAGTGAAAGACCACCAGAGGGCAGTCAAAATACTAGTGGAATTCCTTATGTGCACACACATTGGTTGAGAATGTATGCAAACTTCTGTCTTCACATGACAGCTGCAAGGTATATTACCCAGCAAACATGCCATGACGATCTCATTGGTCATTATCACCTTTTCGAGAACCAGCATTCTATTTCAGTCCCTCCAGACTGCCAGAGGGAGTTCGAAAATCTAGAGGAAGATGCATGCCAACATATGTCACAAGGAAGCATACCCAGAGGCAGGACAGCAGGAAGCACACCCATGGGCAGCAATGGAAGATCATGTTGCTGTGAAGCAGATGTCAGACAGAGGGGCGCCGCGAAGCACTGCCCAAGATGCCATGCCCTGGGTTGAGTGACCTCTAAGCAAAGGGGTGGCTGCACGCCCACATAGTATATCACAGAGGAAGTGTCTGTGATCCAGAGGGAAAGGCAGTGCTTATGACCCTGTATTTCGACACAACTGATCTGAGGTACACCAAGATGCACTAACAAGACTAACAGACAGGGCATGGAGTTCAGTAACTCACTTGGATGACGTGACAGTCAAGAAAAGGTGGTTTCACACAAATGCCATTTGATGTCAGAGGACTTCATTGAATGGAGCCCTTCCATGCTTCACCAACACCAGGGGCAGATCACATTGAGGAATTCTTGAATGGGCTAGCGGATGCACACACAGTGAGGCGAAGACTATTGGAGGATGGCCTGGTGTCAAGAATGGCAGCAAAGAAGCCACTTCTCTCCAAGAAAAACATCAGGGAACGACTGATATTCTGCAAAATGTACCTACTGGATAGTAGCCCTCCAGGACTGCAGTTGGTGACCCCTGCCTTAGACTGTGCAAAACAAAAATAGAATTAATAAGTCAACAACTTAAAAAACTTACAATAAACTAAAAAGTTACAATAACTAAAAATGTATACATAATATAGAGAAAGTAAAGCATCCTGAGATCATTCATGTGTAGGGTTGCTTCTCAGCCAATTTTGCCAGAACACAGCCATGCCCAGGAAACTCCCCTGAATCCCATTGAGAACTTGTGATTGTCCAACCGCCTCTTGAGGATTAAACAAAAACCCACAAATTCTGATTACGCAAGAATGGATTAAAAAAAAAAAAAAAGTTACCCAAGAATGGGCTGCTATCAGTCAGGATTTGGGCCAGAAGTTGATTGACAGTATGCCAGGGTAAATTGCAGAGGTCTTGAAAAAGAAGGGCCATCTGACAAAACATCTGACAAAAAGATCTACAAACACTGAAGCAGCAAACTTTGTGAAAGCCAATACTTGCGTCATTCTCAAAACTTTTGGCCATGACTATACAACCTGCCACCAAGGACAGCAACCAAGGGAACCACAGCCTGGATGGTCAGTGGGGAGCAATCGGCAAGACATGACAGCCCGTAGACTGGGTGCAACTGATGGTTATCCAGATGAGGCAGCTGGGTGGGATAACATAAAGGCGACAGCCGGGCCACTTGTCCAGCTCTACAAACGAATGCAGGCCCAGAGATGTCTACTCGGTGGTGAACAGATCCACCTCAACCCTACCGTACATCTACCACACTGTCTTGGCCCCCACCCTTTTGAGGCACAATCTCCCGCATGAATAGCTTCCTGAGAGTTTGTCCACCGCACCATTTGCAGCTCCCAGGGCACAGGCTGCCCTCAAGGACAGCAGGTATATCTCTGTCCAGAAAAGAAGCCATCATGTCAAGGCCAGGCACCGTTTGGATCTCATGCTCCCCTGGCAATTTATAAAGAACACCACACAGCACATGTCTCTCTGTCAATGCTGAAGTGCTGAAGTGTCAGCCAAACAGCCATCAGTCCCAGCAGATTTGTGCTGTGAATATAGTTCTGGCCCCAATGTGCCCTGCACACCTCAGTGGTTCCAGACCTCCCTCCATCCTAAAAGTCATCCCTGAGATTGATCGAGGTGAATCATGCATCGGACATGATTGCCTTCATGACATCCCTGGTGCAAAGCATCCAGAATGGCATGTGTTTGATATACCGATTGAGAATGGGTCTGAAGTCACCATAGCTGGGATATAAACCAGCTGACTGAGCCCGTTTGTAAAAGCTTGAGAAGTTTGGCCCCCTTTTTAGTTTTGACTCCTCGTGGTCCGTTTTGTTTTGTAGAGTTCCCTGTGTTTTGTGAATAAACCCCCCATGTTCCCTGAGCCGCCAGTGGTTCGTTCACTTTTTTCCCAGCCTGTACCATGCCACGCCCCCGAGCCAGAACCACCCTAATTCGTGACAACAAGTGTACTATATGTCAACACAAACCCAGTGCAGGTTATATTATATGGATAAGTTAACAGAACATTAGATGAAGTGCAATAGTTTTCAGCTGTGCTCTGTCTGCACTTTCAGCTGCACAAAAAAAGAAAATCACAAAAAAGATACAGGAATTTCAGTATATTATTATTTCTAATAAGTAATTATTTTATTATAATTATTACTCTAGCAAGTACAACTGATCACACCCTTCTTAACCTTTGTCTACACTAAATTACATTTATAATGAATTGAAATCAAACATTCCTTTATTGATCTTAAAGGTAAACTCAACGTAGAAAGATAGGGCTTGCAGCAGCAACTTAGGTGGTGTGGACAACTGCATGGATACGCGCCGCAGCAGTTTAGTGCCACATCCGCGACGCACACGCCACACAGACATTGGGCTCTACTTTGGCAATCTTCGCAAAGCAGGACAGTTATGGATGTGTCGAAATCCATTTAGCTATTTTGACACCCGGAGAACCACTCGATCCCTCCTTGCCCGTGCTACTGTTGCCTTACATACAGCTCAGCATCAAGCGTCACGCACCCTCATGTTTCTAAAACACACTGCTTAAATACCGTTTAACAATGCACCATTGACTTTAGATGTGGTTTTTGTTGCACAATGTGATTTCTCTGCATTAAAATAGCAACGTGCCAACAGTGTGCCCGGCCATGAATCTCCTATGAGCAGGAAGAAGTGTGGTCCTTTGTGCAAGGAGGAACAGGATGAGCACTGCCGGAGCCCTACAAAATGACCTCCAGCAGGCCGATGGTGTGAATGTCTTCATAATGGCCCAATGTCCTCTAGTGGGCCCTGTTCTCACTGCCCAGGACCATGGACATCGATTGGCATTTGTTATAGAATAACAGAATTGGCAGGTCCGCCACAAGCACCCTGTGCTTTTCACAGATGAGAGCAGGTTCACCCTAAACACATATGACAGATGTGAAAGGGTCTGGAGAAGCCGTGGAGACCGTTATGCTGCCTGTAATATTGTCCAGCATGACCGGTTTGGTGGTGGGTCATTAATGGTCTGGGGAGGCATATCCATGAAGGGACACATAGACCTCTACAGGCTAGACAACGGCACCTTGACTGCCATTAGTTGTCGGATGAAACCCTTGGACCCATTGTCAGACCCTACACTGGTGCAGTGGGTCCTGGGTTTTTCATGGTGCACAACAATGCCTGGCCTCATGTGGCAAGAGTATGCAGGCAGTTCCTGGAGGATGAAGGAATTGATACCATTGACGGGCCCCCACACTCATCTGACCTAAATCAATAGAACACCTCTGGGACATTATGTTTCAGTCCATCCGACGCCCCCAGGTTGCACCACAAACTGTCCAGGAGCTCAGTGATGCCCTGGTCCAGATTTGGGAGGAGATCTCCCAGGACACCATCCATCGTCTCATTAGGAGCACGCTATACAAACTACTGAATACGATTTTGAGTTGCTGCAATGAAATTTCGAAAAAATTGACTATTTTGCTACCGTATAACAAATCTCAACCACTCCACTTATACATGCACAATACCCTTCTGCTCTCCGTGGGAGTAGCTCTGCTGCAGCCGCCCACAGGAAGGCTGCACACACCATAAAGGAGATGGGGGAAAGCCTTCGGGAGCCTCATCCCCGGACGAGTTGCCTGCTGCATAGCGGCACTTGACTCCCAGTTTGAGGCGACTCATGCGGGTAGGCGCATGGAACGTCTTGTCTCTCCGGCAAGATGACTATCATCCTATGCTGATGAAGGAGCTTTATAAACTCTGTGTTTCAGTGACAGCCATCTCTGCGGTACGCAGACCGAGGAGTAGTCAGATCTCTGTAGATCTGGTTGGTCTGATGGCTGCCATACTCGGGGAGTAGGTGTAGCTGTAGTGGATCGGCTCCTCCCAATGGTGTCTGATGTCATTCACTTCAATGAGCGTATTATGAGACTCAGGCTAAGGTACTCCTTGGGTGCCTCAGTGTATGCTCTGAGCGATGTCTCGTTGAGGGAGACATTTAACTAGCAAATTCGCTTGGTGGTTGATGGGTACCCATGAGGTGACGCTCCTCTGGTCATGGGTGACTTCAGTGCAACCACTGGCACTGACAGGGCTGGCTTTGAGGATTGTGTTGGTCCCTACAGGTTTGGTAACTGGGGTGAAAGTGGCTCTATGTTCCTTGACTTTGCGAAAGGTCCGGGGCTGCAGGTCACTGGATCCTGATTCCAACACCCTGAGCCGCATCGTTGGATTTGGTATTCCAATACTGGTGGTGCAGTGAAGGAGATCGATCACATCCTCGTCGGCAGACGCCGGAGGCTCCTGCAGTGATTTGTTTTCAGATTTTGACTGTATGCTGGAATTAGATGAATTGTTGCATAGTCAGAGTTTCCTAGTGCAGTACGAGGGATGGAGTGATATGATTTTTTGATTGTGGTGTAGCAGTGGTTGACAGTTCTGTTTTCCCTTGTGGTACATGGGATTTGCTGTCGGTATTTGAGAAGTTATAGACTCAGATCTGCTTTGTTGAAATCACCCATAATAATCAGCAAGGGGCTTGGGTTCCTCTGTTAAATACTGATTATGAGATCCTCATGACGTGTGTGCTAATATACCTTGCGGCTGTCATTATTACATGATTAGAGAAGTGTGCATATATGCTCGACCAATGTGCGAGTGCACGAAGAATTCCACTAGTCTTTCGATTGCCCTCTGCTGGTCTGGAGGACCTGAAGTAGAACACTAACCACACACTGAGAATTCTACACTAGGATATTTAACATGGAATAAAATTATAAACGTCAGGTCAAACCTATCACAGAGAAACAAAATAGAAAAAAAACAAAGACTGTAGGAAAAAGAAAACCAATAAATGCAAATAAACAGATGAGTCTGGTCTCTGGCCAGCTTTAAACCCATGACCAGAGGGACAGTCTCAAAGGCGCAGACTCAATCCAAAATAGCGTAACACATTGTTTGATAATTGTAAAAAAAATTTCCAGTTACAATTCTCCAGCTATATCGGGGTGGCGTGTGACTCAGTGGGTTAGAATGCTGGTCCTGTTGTTAGGAGGCTGCTGGTTCAACTCCTTGGGTCAGCAGCGTGGTTTAATCATTGAGTGCCTGAACAAGGCCCTTAACTCCAATTGCTCCAGAGCCTGCATGACCCTGCTTTCTCAGAGAATGTATGTTACTTTGGGCAAATGCATTTAAAAAGTGGACATGTTATGTTTTTTGTTATTGTCTCCTGTTCCTCACATTCAGCCTGTGTAATAGTACAGATGTGGCTGTACTGTGCTGTTATAAAGCATGTAAGACTTTAATGTTCAAACTCACCATCTTATTCAGCCCTTTGGTGCAGCTGGCTCTGTATGTAGGACTGGGCTTATTGGTGCTGCTCTTGATCATCATCTTCATCATCATCACATGGAAAGTGCTGGACAAATACAGTGAGTATCTGCTGATGCAGATGGTGTATAAGTGACCTGACTGTCTGACTAGTGCTGCGTGTCCCTCTGCACTCCTGTAAGCAGCAGCTAAACCTTCATGCTTTTACCCTTTTCCAAAGACGGCTGGACAGGGGCTCAGGTAGCAGGATTCAGACACACGGGTTTATGCAGTGAAATTAAAACTAAATGTTGTCTTGTCCCCTTTGAGATCACAGACTAGACATAGTGCAGAACTAAAAACTGCTATGGAGCAAACAGGAAATGAAACCTCTACTTTCTCCATGAACCTGCAGGTTTTCCTGTAATCCACTGAGTTTGTGTCCAACGAGCTGAGCTTATAAAACCTTAAAAAAGTTAGTTTTTCCAGCCAGGACCGGCTTAATTAACTGGTTTACCTGCATGCACTGGGCTGGTAACCAGGTGTCAAGAAAATTAAAAATTTCACCTGCGATGCCATTTGTGTAAATTATGGAAATTAGGTTCTCAAATATTCCAAATTCCATCAGCAACACAAAGCCAAGGCCCACAAATATCTAGAAATAATTGCTATAATAATATTTTCAGATATATTTACATTGATATTAAGCGGAAATGATCATGTGTTTGTTGCACAGCAAATTAAGTGTATCAGTTAAGAGCAAAGACACTAGTCAGAGCAGAATAATTATTTTTCTTTGCTTTTTTCCTTGTAGAGAAAACAATGGCCAGGAACCAACGTCCAGGAAGAACTAAATCCATAGTAAGTTAATTTTTAATAAGGAAATAAACTCTAGAAGGTTCTGCAGTGTTTTTTTCTCATAAGAAAGCAACGCAGAAAAGAAATGTTTTAGACCCTCATTAACTTATGAGAAGTTTAACTCTGCATTTGGTGCTACAAGAAGATGTAATGCAGGTTTATAAGCCAGTTTTTACAATGCAGTTAAATGGTTTCTACTGTAAATACAAATAAAACAGAATATTGCACAATAGTGCTGTCCTAAGCGATTATTCTTTAAACGCTTTTATCTAGCAATAATTTTTTCGATTATTCGACTAATCTAACAACTAATTTTCTGATTGATCTGATGACACATTTATTGATAAGCTATTATTTTCAAGTTTTATAACACAACAATTCACACCCTCCCCCACACACACAAATCTGAAATTGTCATTAACATTTTAATTTATGAAAACATTTCTTAAACATTACAGCATTATTAACAAAAGGGCAAATTTTTAGAAATGCAATAGGATTTCTATGTTAGACTGAAGTTAATAATCACTTATTATTATTTCAGTACACCAGTTTGACTTTAATGTTGAATCAGATGCTAAAACATGGGATGATTTCATAAATAGAGAAACATGTTTTTAACAAACACTAGCAAAGGTAGCTTATAGTAAAAGCTTACTTCAGTGAGCAAGGAACGATTTATGGCTACAGTGTGTACAGTAAGAGTAGTCCTAAACGATATCACTCTTACATGACAGTATAAGTAAACAGAAAATATAAAACGGCTGAAACAGCATCATTAACGTCAGCTACAGTAGAGGTACAGGAAAGGTGTCATGACTGAAGTATAGTGATACCTCAGACCTCAGAAATCGAACTTAATCCCTTCAGAACTTGGGTTAGAATCATAAAAAGTTTGAGTTCTGATCGAATTTTCCCCATAAGATATAATGGAAAACCAATTTGTTGGTTCCCGGCCCTAAAAAATTGAATGCGAGGCTGAGACTGAAGCGTTACCCTTTGTTTCCGCTGAGAAACATGCTGCGTGACTCATTTCCCTGCGCGCACAAGTCATCTTACATCAGCTTTTATGGTTCGACCTCTGAGATTCAGATTGTGTTCTAGGTCATCTTTTTCAAATTTTAAGAAATTCGAGTTATGTTTGTATTTACTTTAGAAATGCGGCTGTCGTCATAGCGCCAATGCTGCTGTTTTGCTTCCTGTATTGGTTTTGTTTCTTTTTGTGTTTTTCTTTTTTTTTGTTGGGTAAACAAAGTCTGCAAGGTTCCAGTCGGTTGGTTGGATTGGCGGTGTTGGCCAGCTAGTCACATTCGGAAGACCGCATGCAAGCCTTTTGTGCCACGTGTTTCTACAGAGGTTCCATAGTGTCGTACGCGGGAGGGCGGGGTGGGCAGCAAATTTCCTTTTTTCAGGGTAGTAGGAGATGTCTCATTAATACTTATGAAAGAAGTGCTACAAGACAGGGTAGTGCATGCCTTATAAAATAGTGCTGCACTGCTGGCACCGGCGATATTAGACAAAACTATATCGGAATTCAGTCTATAATTGATATGGGTTTAACGGTGCCAGCAGTGAAACAACTAGCCATCTTATTAGCGGAATATGTTTGTATTGTAAATGAAAACCATGCCGCAGGTCCAATAAATAAAATATTGTAGCTCTCGAGTAGTGAAGAGTGGGACATCAGGTGGACATTAAAGTTCAGGTAATAACAGACTGTTTAATTGTGTGATTCTTAAAAGGACAGCGTTAACGTGCTCTCGAGGGGATAAAGTACTTTCCCTTACAATACGTTTAGTTTTTCACTAAGTGCATTGCAGTTACAAAACATTTACATAGTTTTACACAACGCGTCGACATTAAAATTACACGTTGACACATTTTTATAATCAACATCGTCAATTACGTGGAATAATCACTCTAGCCCTATTGCACTATATCTGTAAAAACTGCTACATCAGATTATCACCCAATTCACCAACAGTGACCTTGCATTGTTGTCGCTTAAAGAATGTACAGGTGGTTCTGTGGAGATACTTGGTCATAATGTGTTCCTCTCCCAGTCTTCTTTAGAGCCCGATGCTCATGTGATCTACAGTTCCATTGGCCTGCCAGTTCCAGAGGTAAGATGATGTCATGTAAATCAGTGTTCAGTATATCCACAGAATGAATACCACAGTGAGAGTTTATGACCAGATAATGCTCTCCCTGGGCAGGTGGGCCTACAGCTCAGCTGAACTGCTGGAATTTCCCCCTAGGATCAATAAATCAATTTTTGGAATCAATAACACTTAATCATGACTGTCCAGTCCCCCATGTATCATATTCATTGTTCGACTTACCCAAATAACCATGATATGTCACAATGATTCAAGCTTCAGATGGATTACCTGGTCTGAACTGTAGGTAGCATGGCCACTGACAAAAATGACTTTGTCATTTTGAAAAAGTTGTATCTATGTACAGCCATCCCTACATGTATGACACTGCTGACCTTCTGCAGATGAGCAGATCTAGTGCTGCATTTCTGAGCCTGGGAACCTGCTGCAGGCGAGTGACGACCCTAATGCTCTCGTTCCACTGCACAGAATGAAAGACATTTAGAGAAGCAGACCACAGACCTCAAAGAGTCTGCAGCCAGAGTATCTGGCTACATCAACAGGTGCATTGTCACAAAAATAAACACCACACTTTCCAACCAGAAGCCTTGGTTTGCAGCAAAAGTTTGCAAACTGCTTAAAACCTGATATGCTGCATTCAGAGCAGAAGACGAGGCAGCACTCAGGAAGGCAAGAGCCAACCTGTCCTGAGACATCAGGCAAGTGAAGTGTGAGCATGATCAAGTAAATCAACACTCACTTCAGCAACATGAGAGACACACAATGCATGTGGCAGGACCTCCAGACCATCACAGACTACAGACCCACCCCACATACCTGTGACGCTAATGCCTCCCTCACTGATGCACTGAACATCTTCTATGCACAGTGATGACGTGCTGATTAGATCATTTCTCTACCCCCACAGGACCACAAGATGTACTGCTAGATATTGTTGTGTGTTGTGCTCTGATGCCGTAAATGCCTCTGCTTTCAGTGAGATGTGGTTCACAAGGGACAAGTTCTTAGGTCAGGACTTGTTTGGTACATAAACATCTAGAAGTTCATCAGATTTTTTTACCTAATTAACAGAAAAGCAATTGATGCCCATATGAATATAAAGATGAAAATATATGTATTCACAGATGTACCAAGCTGAAATTATAGCCTAATACTGGTAACACTCAATATAAATATTACAGACACACACATGATGCACGGGTTTACCCAGGCTGAAGCCCAGGGGCCTCCGCTAGCAATGGGCCACAGTTAACCTTGTTTAATATTCCGAGGGGGTGTCGACTTAGCCAACTGCCACCTCCGTCAACAAATTTCATCACCCCCCACATTGCCTAGAGCGACACATGGGCTTCTACCACCTCTGCTACGTAAACGTAGGAAAAACTGGCATGGTGGTGGGGGGGCTGTGAGACCCAGGGGCCTCTGGCCATGTAAACCACATGACATAACCCAACAAGTCTGCTTAGTCTGTCAAACACATTCCATGTTAAAATGCAAATACTATACTTAAGATAAATAAAAACCATAGGAATATTTACAAGTATAAGATAAATAAAAGCAAAACTGAAGTCTGCTTGAACTTCAAAAATGTTGGATTTTAGGACACAAAGTTTAAGCACTTTTAGAGATTTCCGGTTAATTTTGATTGAGAGATAACTGATATTTAGATAAAAGTTCCGAGACTTCTCATAGACAGTGTCTGTTCATTGGAATGGAAGTGGTCTATAAAGCCTACCTGTAGACAACATCATGGAGTCATGAAGACGACATGCATCTCTTTGGTCATACTGCTTTGTCAGTGTCTGATTACTGCAGAAAGGGAACCGGATCACTACTTCAAGGCCATCAGTACATCCTGGTGAAATGAGTCTGATACTTGGATAAAAGTTCCTCCGAGATTTGTCATTCCACAATCTACTTGATGATAGATTACACTTTTTATTTGTATTTCACATGTAAATGTTCTGTCCACTTAGAAGAATACGTGAGTAAAGATGCTGATTCCATTTTTTCTGTATTATAATTAAATTATAACCTTGGTAAGTTACCTTGTGACAGAATAAGAAATATACAAACGAGAGGAGGCCATTCGGCCCATCAAGCTTGCTTGGGGAGAACTTAACTAATAGCTCAGAG
>JAABNX020022397.1:0-21295 GCA_015163995.2 Mormyrus lacerda | reverse complement strand
TTTGTCACTATTGCTATTTTTGAGTTTTTCATATTATTGGTGTTATGTGATTGACACAATAAATTGATGATATATATACATATATATGATTATTATATATGTATATATATTACACAGTTCACAAATTTTTGTACGTGACCAGCTATGAAAGTTATACCATTTATTTTATAAAGTTTAATTGTTAGTTTTCGCGCATGACTCGCCGTGAGTCTGACCAATCAGCGCTGAAACCATTGTGGTTCGAACCACGGCAGTCGTAGTTTGAACTTGTAAGGTTTGACTAATTCATGTAGTTTAATTGTCTTAAATGGGGAGCTCTTTGGATATGTTACGTTGCGTGCGGTAGGTGAGCGGAAAAGCAGGCGAGCGGAGTCAAGGAGTTCTAAAACGAGGCTTTTTAATGAGCACAGGCGGGTAGCCAGGAAAGGATCCGATACAGCACAGGACAACATCAATGACAGGTCTACTTGACTAGGGAAAGACACGGACTGATATACATGAGACCAGCAGCATTAACAAGACACAGGTGACTACAATTGGGTAGGAACACAAGGTAATGGGGTGGACGTGGCATACAGGAGGATTGGACAGAGCTGGGCGTGACAGGATAGTCATAGAAGTGCACTCAGGTGAGGTTGCATTCAAGCTGTGAGCAAACAGTAGAAAATTAAAATCCATCTTTTTCAATATTTCTGATTAATAGTCTCTTCAGCTCTGCTAAAAGGCTGCATGCTTGTGTAGGTGGTACATAGCCTCATAAAATGGAATCCTTGGTTGTGTCCTTGGTGGTTTAAGGCGTACCATAGTACATATTAATCTAATGGGCATTTTTCTCATACAGTATGACACAGTGGAGTTGCGGGTAAGGTTGGAATTTGCTTTATGAACTGCCAGCTCTCGAGATTGGTATAACTAAAGGTTCAATCAGGATGTTAACAGTGTGTGAATGTGACTTCTGGGTCACTTCCCGTGCAGTCGACTGGCTAGCTCACAGGGCAGTTGCTTTGTATATATTGGTATATTTTGTTGTTTTTGTGCGGCATCTTTGTTTTTTCTGCAGATGTGTGTTGCTGCATAACTTCATCTACGTTTTCTTTTTGTTTTTTTGTGTTTGACTACTTTTCTCTGCACTTTAACTTGGCGCAGTTGTTTCTTCGGGGTCGCCATTTTTTCTTTACACTGCCGGCTTGCTGTTACTAAGGATGGATCAATCCACATTGCTCCGTGGCCTGTATTACGAAGGGGATTTAACCAAATCATATTTAACCTGGTGTCAATTTGGGAACGCGGGGTTGACAAAATCATCTTGTCTCAATCGGTGGTAATCAGTACTACGACACCAGTTAAGAAGTTGATTTGTTACATCAGTGTTAACTGCATTGGAGTTTGTGCATGTTCACATAAATGGAGCACGTTTGGCAGCGCAAGGCACCGTTTGACTCATGGCGCGATCTTCATACTTTACCGAGGAAAGTAATAATCATGCAGGGTTACAAGGAGTTCAAAGCAATGCTGCAAGGGAATTCTAACACCTCTGCAGCTAACAAAGCAGGCAGGCTTGTTGGCAACATATTGCCGACCACGTAAATGTGTAAGTACATTTTTATGATTATTTATTCTTAGTCTAAAATATCTCACGGCTGATTATTAGACTATGAAGTGTCGTCTGAAAAGAATTGAAATACTGTTAAGAAAGACAGAGGCTCACAGATGCGACACAATTCAGAAGTAAGCCAATTGTTTGTTGTTGACATAGTGTTCCTATGTGTCACAGCTAATAAGAAAAAGCTTTCTGTAAAGGGTGGAGGGCCACCTCTGGAAGCCTTCACTCGTGCTGAAGAGTTGGCAGTAGCCAACAACATAGGGTAGCCCTTTATGGAGGGGGTTGAAGGAGTTAAAGCACCTGCACACAATCACTGGGTAATCGTTCCACTTCTTAAGCTGGGTGAGAATGCAAAGTATTGCTGCCATTATCTCTAATGTGCCTTACTCAGTGTCTTTCTGTCTTTTGTTCTCCCCGATTGCCCTACCTGCTCTGTCCTGCCTGTCATGCCTGCCCTGCTTGCCCTGTAATTCATTAGCTTGTCTCTCACTCTGGATAACATTCTTAGAGAGCACCGTCATCGGTGGGTTCACCGTCATCCATCGGGCAGTCCCAGTAATGCTACGTGTGGGTGTTTGTCATGTGGCAATTATAACTAGCTTGGTTCTACCCAAAACCAAGGATCCAATTATATTAGGTCTTCCTTAGCTCCAGGAGCATGACCCACAATTTCACTGGTCCTCCGGTGTCTGCCTGGTCACCTCGCTGTTTCTCTCAATGTATTGGAAAAAGCAAAGGATCTCTCCATCATCCCCACCGAATACAATGACTTCCAAGACGCCTTTCAACTTCCCTCTCACCGGGATTGTGACTGTGCCATTGAGGGGGTGCCACTTCCCAAGGTTTGGCTCTACTCCTTGTCAATAACTGAAGAGGTGGCAGTGGAGAACTATGTTCAAGAAGGCTTAAAGCAAGGTATCATCCATCCATCTACATCCCCAACTACAGCAGGCTTCTTTGTGAAGAAGAAGGATGGAGGGTTACATCCTTGTATTGATTGCAGTGCCCTCAACGCAATTACTGTTAAATGAAGTGAACCTGTGTTCGGGAAGAACCTCCTTTATAACCCATACCGGTCAATATGGATATCTAGTGATGCCTTATGGTCTAGCTAACAGCCCGCCTATCTTTCAAGCGTTTGTGTATTTTGTTTTTCGTGATATGGTTAACTGGTTTGTAGTTGTCTATATAGACGAAATATTGATCTACTCTCCTTCCCTCTTACGGCATATTAACCATGTTTCGGCAGGTTCTCATCTTTTTGTAAAAGGGGAGAAGTGTGAATTTCATCAAGCTCAGGTACAGTTTCTAGGTTATGTTATCAAACAAGGGCGGTGACCATGGACGAACAGAAGGTGGTGGCTATCCAAGAGTGGCTGTGACCCCATACCATTAATCAACTGCAGCGGTTTCTGGGGTTCGCTAATTTTTACCACAGGTTCATTCGAAATTTCAGCCTGGTAGCCGCACCTCTCATTTCCATTATGAGAGGAAAAGGTACCCGTCTGCAGTGGACTCCGGAGGCTGGCCTCGCTTTCCAGAAGGTCAAGCTCGCCTTCTGCTCGGCCCCAGTCCTCTAACACCCATGTCTAGAAGATCCGTTCAAGGTGGAGGTGGATGCATCAGAGACTGTCGTCGGAGCCTTCCTCGTCCAGAGGGACCCAGTGACTGGCTGCCGACATCCATGAGCATATTACTCCAGCATATTACTCCAAAAAACTTACTTCTGCTGAGAGTAATTTTGACGTAGGGGGCCAGGAACTTCTGGCTATTAAATTAGCATTGAAAGAGTGGAGACACTGGTTGGAGGGGCCTAGCACCCCTTCCATGTCTTCACCGACCACAACAACCTAGAATATGTACAGAATGCAAAAAAACTGAACCCACGGCAGGCTCGTTAGGCCATGTTTTTTGCTCGCTTCACCTTCACAGTTACTTACCTCCCGGCGTCAAAAAACGTGAAGGGTAATGTGTTATCCAGCAATACGACCCCCCGACATTAGTGGACCGAACCGCGCCCATCCTTGCCCCATTTCGCTTCGCGCCCATCTCATGGTCTCTGGGGGAAACCCTTCACGCTGCAAACAAATGTTCAACGCCACCCACTAGCTGACCCCCTGGACGATTGTATGTGCTGACCCCACATCGATCAGCCGTGGTCAGGTGCGTGCATACTTCCCGTAGTTCAGGTCACCCAGGGACCCTCCAGTTGGTTGCCCCAAAGATATTAGTGGCCTCGATGGTGAACAGAGGTGGAACGTTATGTGGTTTCCTCCCCAGACTGTGCCCAACTCAAGGCCTCACACCAACAACTTGATGGACTACTGCATCCTCTACCAATCCCTTCACATCTTTGTTCCCAATGCTGCAAAAATGCCAAGTTGTTACTTACCTGGGTGTTCTGGTATTACAGTATCCCTGAAGATGATGAATCTGACCGAGAACCCCAGTTCTTCTGACGGGTATTTCGCCCCTTCTGCAAGTTGAACATCTCCCACAGTATCACATCAGCATACCACCCCCAATCCAACGGCTTGGCGAAAAAGACTAACCAGGAGGTCTCCAAAGCATTGAGGCTCCTTTGCAAGGATAGACCCACCAAATGGGCGACACACCTTCTATGGGCAGAATATGCCCTCAACACCCGAATAAACCTGGTCAGTAACCTTTCACCGTTTCAATGTGTGTTAGGATATCATACACAGCTCTTCCCCTGGAACTCCCTAACTAGTGATGTCCCTCAAGTGGAATAGTGGTTCCAGGGAGCCCGGGACATGTGGCGTCGAACCCAGCTCGCCCTCCCCCGACGATCGTCAAATCATAAATTCCAGGCCGATAAGCACCAACGCCCTACTCCTCCCTACTGGGTGGGCCAATGGGTCTGGTTCTCGACTTGCAACCTCAAACTCCCATCCTGCCATAAGTTATCGGGCCACTTTATTGGACCTTTCAGGACCGTCAAACGCGTGGGACCCTACTCCTTCCATTTGCAACTACCCAAAGTTTACTGCATCTGTCCCACGTTCCATGCTTCCCTTCTGCAGCCTGTGTGTTATAGCCCAGTGCATCCATCTACTGGCGCAGCGGTGCCTCCTCCATGCACCCTGCAGGATGGTTCCCAAGTATACCAGGTGCGAGCACTCCTGGACTCCCGCCATCTAGCAGGACAATTGCAATACCTAGTGAAGAACGCTCATGGGTATCTGCGTCGGACATTCTGGACCCCACTCTGGTGGCGGACTTCCATGCTGTGCATCCTTCCAAGCCTGCTCCCTGGCCACGGGGCCATCCACGTCACCCATCTTGGCCTCCAGGGGGCAGCCATCGGGGGGGATACTGTCATGTCCACATGGGCAGGACCAAGCAGCTGCAGACAATCGCTCCACTTCTTAAGCTGGCGAGCCAAGGGGCTCTATGCGAAGTATTGTTGCCATTATTTCTAATGTGCCTTACTGAGCGTCTTTCTGTCTTTTGTTCTCCCCGATTGCCCTACCTGCTCCATCCTGCCTGCCCTGCTTGTCATGTCTGCCCCATCGACCTGCTTCCTCCTGCCTACCCTGCCTGCCTGCTCCGTCCTGCTCTGCTGCCCCATCCACTTTGTTCTTCCCTTCCCATCGTCATCCTGTCCCGTCTCTCCTCGTAGGACTGACTTGCCCAGACATCGACTTCTTGCCTGCCCCTCGATTATGATTCTGGATTTCCCCTTTGGCTGTGTCAGTTACCAGATTATTCAAACCATTTCGCTACCGCATTACGAGTTCTGTCCTTGCTGCACGTCACACTGGTGCCACAGATATGTGGGCCTTTTATGTGCAGGTTAATATTACAATAACTTTGTACAGTGTGATAATTTATGCAATCATGAACTTCAAATTCATCTGTTATGTCCAGTGGAGGTAATAGGGGGGGTAATATGCCGGTTTTCCAGCCACCCACAGAGCCTAGCACCTCCTGTGATCCTCAGGTACAGGTAAATGCAAAAATGACTAGGTTTGCCCAATGTTGATGCATCTTTATTTATGTATTCCTTTATTGTTTAGGAGGACATGGGTGAGGACACTTTGTCAGCATTATTTGACACACACATCCAGGTAGAAGCATTGCATCACATATATGATTCCCCCAGGATAATACAGCATAGCATGGCATTTAGACCTCTACAAAGATTCTGTGAATCGACTGTCCTTAAGTTGTCATTTGCATTATTCTCCCTTAGGAGGAGTTGCAGCAACCCCCTTCCCCTCCTGCTGCTTCCTCCGCTCAGACTACAGAAAGTGTACTTTTGCTTTGTCTTTGACTCTTTGAGTTCATAACCTCCACGCATATTGTTTCAACTTTTTATGTTTTTCCTGTGTAGGCTAGATCAGACAATGTGTGTTCCATTTACAAGCACAAGCTGGAGCTGGACTGCAGGAGGAAACAATTCCAAATAAATAAACTAAAGTTTGAAATTGATAAGCTCGAGACTGAAAAGAGGGTATACTGTACATTCATCAGTATTTCATATGTATGTGTACCACGATTAATTTATCACTTTTACTTTGTAGGAAAGGGAGAGCCAACCAAAAAGAAAAATCAGACTTCAATCTGATCATGGTCTGAGTTTGATTTTAATAAGTGAAACATTAGCTTTTGATTGCTTCTCTCACTGCACGTCCTGTGGGGTGGTCATGGGACACAGGTTTAACAATGTCTGGAGGCACAGGCAGCAGAATAGGGGTCTTTTCTAATGATATATTATGTAACACTGCACATGCTGACACCACCTGACAGGCCCTCTTTGGCAGTACTCGTAGGCCTTTGAGGCAAGTAAAATGTGCCTTTAGAATGCCATATGTCATTTCTATAATGACCTTTGATAGACTGTGGGCAGCATTGAATTTTACTTGGGGCCTTGTTAGAGGGTCAGGATAAGGTGCTTCAGGAATGGGTACCCCGGTCCCCCAGCAACAGGCCATCAAAATGCCCTTTGAAGAAATGGAGAGCAACTGGTGCACGCAAGTTTGCATAACATAATCTCTAAAGTACTGATTGCCTTACCCTCCCAAAAATGCGGGAGTCATGTACTGAGCCTGGCTGTCCTTAATCAGCTCCAGATCCTTGGACTTATACCTAACAGGACGTATACCAAACAAATTTTCCTCATAATTAATAAAAGGGAAATGATTAATCCCTTCCCATGGAAACAAATCCTTTTGTTCTTGGCATATTATACATTGATGGAGTTGTGCTGTATGAGATAATTTAAACACTGCTTAATACTAAGCTCCATGAATGCAAAAGCAACTAGATAAAAAAACTGATAATTTATCTTCACTTTACCTTGCTGGAAAAATGCGGAAAAAAAAAACAAAAATCACGTGGAAATTCAGAGTGTTATATCGCAGATTGTTCACTGAATGGTAGCAACTGGTGTACTGACACTCATTGGCAGTCGTGGCTTTGTCTCCAGAAAGGTGAACAAGGGTAGCGTGTGGTGTCGTGACTCATTTTGATCCATACAAGTTCGCAAGTCGTATTCCAAACAAAGGTACACCAAGTAATATTTTTCACGTCCAATATTTTTCACCTTATGTGAGGAGAAGATGAACCTAAGGTAGACATGTGGTCACTAACCCATATAGCAGATCTAAAAGCATATTATGAGAAAAATACCTGTACATTGATGCTGTGAATAGATTTTCACATAATCGCCTTGTGCTCTCCCAGGGGTGCACTAATTGGAATGTGTGTGCAATCAATGATTCCTATGACCCTTGGGAATCCTATGAGAAATTGTGTCAGCAAAATTATTCAACATAATTTCATGCTGCGATTTACCTGCGACTGCATGAAACCCTTCTTTATTCCACAGAGCACTTAAATGACCAGGGAAAACCACAAATGCAACAAAGAGTTTAGATAAAGCAAGCACCACTTTGCAAACCGCTTGGCAAATGACCAAGTATTCTTGGTCAGATGTTCAGCATCACCGATGGAATACATAAACTGGCCACTGGCAAAATATTGCATACTGTGTGCTCGATCGTGAGGGCATTGCTATGGTGAGTGGAATTAGAGATCTCTGGACCGAGCAACTGGCAAAGGTAACTAATTCCCTCGGATGAAAATCTGTACCTTTCGTGAAGAATATCGTCTTCGCCCTGCTGAGAGAGCCCCTCATGATTCGTGTGCCAATGTTGTACAGATCATCCAGGTATGCTGGCATTGCCTTCAGAGAAATTGTAGTTGGAGGGGCAGTGCTCATATAGGGCTGGCTGACACAGCAACCTCAACTTAGCTAAGAACAAAAACTGCTCGGAGCAGGTTTGAAACTTAGCATAAATTGCTATAGCTGCATACCTCGATTAAAGCCTACCCACCTTTCATAGTACGAGTTAATCGCAAAGTTACACCACATGTCATCAACTCGCAAAGTTACCCCGATAAGCCAGTGACCCTGCTTTTACGGGCCCCAGGAATTACTTCAGGACCACCAGACACAAATGGAAAAGAAGGTGAGGAGGAGAGGGAAGAAAAAGAGTGGAATCACAGCCAGGCTTAACAGGGATAATTGTAAACATCATGAGCTTCCCTCCATCATATTGGCTAATGTGCGCTCTTTGTGCAACAAAACAGATGAGCCGCAAGCCAATGCGACCTACATGTATGAATACAGAACTGCTTCAATTCACGCATTCATGGAAACGTGGCTAAATAAGAACATCAGTGACAATATGTTGCACATCGACGGCTTCGTCCCCCCTGAGACTTAACCGAGACACTGAACTCACCGGCAAACAACATGGCGGTGGCATCTGCCTTTATGTAAACAAATGCTGGTACTCAAAGATCGTCGTCTGGGAGGAGCTATGCAAGAAAGACATTGAACTTCTGACAGTCTTTCCCTTTCCCTCAGTTCTTTTTCATCCTGGTCTACATCCACCTTAGAGCAAATACAACAGCAGCTACAGAACACGTCAAAAAAAACCTGGACAATCTGCAACTCATCTCCCCTGACTTTCCCAAATTTATCCTGGGAGACTTTAACCACTGCTTCCCTGACAAGAACCTTAAAGGATATCAGCCAGTATGTCACCTGCACCACCCACCAGGGAAAGACACTGGATAAGTGTTATGGATCAGTTTCTGGTGCGTACAGATTGCCCCCTTTGCTCTGCTGATCACCACATCATCTTGCTAGCACCAGCCTACACCCCTGTCATAAAAAGGACAGAGAAGGTTGTCAAAAACATCCAGCAGTGGACCAGTGACAGCATTGCAACTCTGCAAGGATATTTTGAAACCGCAACCTCCTTTTTACCTCCAGTAACATCAACGAGCAGGTGGACACAGAGTTCTCATATATCACTTTCTGTGTGGACAGTATCATCCCCACCAAGAAGATTACCATTTTCCCAAACAATAAGTCCTGGATTACAAAAAAACTAAAAGAAATCCTAAATAAAAAGAAGAGGACAAGTTTCACTGGTACTGAGTCTGAGAAGAAGGAGATAAACAGGGACGTTAAGTACACCATAAAGAATGCCAAGCTGAGGCATGTCAGTCCTAACTGTACAGTATACAAATACTTTGGGGGGCAGTATGTGGCTCAGTGGGCTAAGCCTGTGTGCCTGTAATCACAAGGGTTCTTGAGCAAGGCCCTTAATCCCCAGCTCCCTGGGCGCCCCAACAGGTGGCAGCACAGTCCCCCAGCTGTGGAAGCACTCCACTGTACTGCCCATTCTGAAAAAGTCTTCAGTTAAGGCCCTGAATGATCTCAAGCCTGTGGCTCTCACCTCACTAGCAATGAAGGCCATGGAGAGGGTCACTAAGAATCATATCATCAAGGTGACATCTAAGGAGATGTCAGCAGCGGCAATATCTGCTAAGGAAGCTCATCAGAACCCTCTACTATTCCATCATTGAGAGGGTCCTCTGTTTCTCCATCGCCGGCTGGTATCATTCCACCAGCCTATAGCACAGGACCCACCTGAACAACACAGTGAAAGTCTACTCTATGATTATCGGACTCCTAGTCAGAGCACTTTCATCCCTAAATGAGCACCAAACTCTGAGAACAGCGTGCAGGACCCCTTCCATGCTCTGTTCCCAGAGTTTGAGTGGCCCCTCTCAGTACGACGGCTCTGCTGTCCCGGCTGCAGGACACAGAGGAGGAGAGCAACCTTTGTTCCCAGGGCCGTTAAACTCTTCAATTCACAGACTTCTCTTCCCCCCCACCTCCCAGCACTAGAACCCATCAGTCATTCTGCACTTGAGCCCCCCCCCCCATGCCAACTAACAATCCCTCCCTTTACATATTTATCAGTTCTTATCTACCTCATTGACTGCAATTTTGCACAGCATCTTTCAACTACTGTTGTACTTTATGCCATTGTGTCCTGTCCTTCTTCTACTGCCTTGTGTGCCTTTAATTGCCCCTTGGGGACAAATAAAGTTAGTTGAATTGAATTGAATGGAATGGAATAGAATAGAATGTCAGTTCCCATGACAAAATTATGTAGCTCTCATTTCCCTTGAGCTTTGAAGCACTAGTGGGCACTTATAGCCCGATTGTTCCATTGGTGAGCAAAGAACAGTGCAGAGCTTCATGGTCATGGAGTATGGTGAGTCATCCTTCTGCCCTGGTAGTGTCAGTTCTGAAATCTATTGCCATGAGTTGCACCCTGACACTTAACTGATTTTGTTTTTATCTTAGTCTTGCCAAGGTTTGAGGTGACTGTGAAAGCACCCCCAGAGGACAATGCTGTAGAGTCTCAAGTTAGCGTTGCAGTGTGTGGAATGTGAGTTTGCCTCTACATGCTGACCATCTTGACTCTGCTAGACTTGTATCAGCTGTAATACTATACTGATGCTTTTTCACAATCTGGGTAGAATCATGTTGCATGTCATTTGGGGCCAGAGCTCACATGTTATGATGCATATCTGTGCAAGGTCAACTTTGGATTGTCTGCTACATTACTCCGTATTTCAAGTAAGGGCACTTTCCTTCTCAGTTATACATATGGACAACATGTGGCGGGGAATGCAAAATTACAACTGTGCCGGCCTCCATATTCATGGGTGCAGAACATCTCTAGCCAGTGTCAAAGCCGTTCTGTGCAGGTGAGTCATTTTGAACAGCTATTACTTTGCAATTTTGTCTTATTGTTGCCTAAACTTGCAGTTCTTTTTCAGTTGGATAAACATGGTTGTGCCTCTGGTGCCTTCATGACATTTTTTCTCAACTTCAAAGATGGCTATGAGGACACCCTTTCACTTGCAGCAAATGTAGAAGAACAAGGAACTGGTGTGTGTAAGCACTTTTGACTACATGTTAGCACTTGTTTCATGAAAAGAAGTCAGGATTTCAAGTTATAAAGAAATCTTTATATTGAGTGTGTTTCTCAAGATCTCTTGATGTAAACACATTTTCCTATAATGGTAGGTAGTTGTATTATATGGGAAATGCAGGTTTTCATGAAAAGAAGTTAGGATTTCAAGTTAAAAAGAAAACTTAATTTTGAGTGCGTTTCTCAAGATTTCTTGATGTAAACACATTTTCCTATAATGGTAGGTAGTTCTCTTATATGGGAAACACAGGTTTCATGAAAAGAAGCTAATCGCAATTACATACTGTATGTATTGAGTGGTGAGGCAGCATAAATATTGTGGTAGCTTGTCTTCTGGCCAGGATGTGTCTCACCCTTGTCTTGTCAGGCATTTCCCTGCCTGGAGTGGCTAGCATAGCATCAATTATATTGCTGGAAAAATAACATTTGTTGAGCTCTCAAGAGCTCACCAAAATGCTCTTGTGCTGGCAGTCAACCCATCGTCCTTTCCCAGGTACAAGTGGTGGAATACAATAACGCACCAATAGTTACCACTGACTAGGATGGCATGGCCAAGTCAGCCTGGCTAGGGTATCTAACACAATTCAGCTGAAAGTAAGCTTTATTCCACTGTTGCTTGGTCCTTTTTACAGTTCTGGAATAGCCCTATAATTGTATTGTGTAATCTTTATCAGGCATTTTACTGTCCTCCATCTGCTGATATCCTGTACTGGCCACATAATGTACGGCTTTCTACCAGGCTGCAATGCAAACTGTTTCTTAAAAGAGTGAAGCTACACTTCAAAGCTCTTTAGCAGTACAGAATAAGGACAAGCCACTGAGATGCAGAATGGTGGTACCGATAAGTATTATCTATACAATAGTTGAGGAGACTGCTGGGAGCAACCTTCTGCAAATAGTATATCTGGTGAGTGATTTCAGACTTTACTCATTTTTATCCATTATTGTACTGACTAATATGTAAAGGAGACTGACCCAGTGACATTGGCTTTCCAAAGGAGCCATTGTAAAGTATGGGTTTTCAAACATCATATGGCAAGGAACTTGTGAGTTACAGCCATGTGTGGCTTATGTATTGGGCTTATGAGTGTATGCCCCCCCTCCTTAGCAATCATATTTCTCCTCTCCCCCAGATACTGATAGTGAGGTGTCTTTCAGCTCATAGTTGCTCCTAAGCTGGCCCCCAGGGTGCAGGTTGTGGCATATACAGTTCTACCCAGTGGAACTGCAATTGCTGTAAGCATGCGATTCCCTAGTGAGAAATGCTTTAACAAAAAGTAGGTGGATAGCCTCCTCCCCCCTTCTGCAGCACTGTTCCCAAACTGAGGGAAGGTGATTACTTGTTCCTGTTCCAGGTGTCTGTGGCATTCACTCCCAGCAGTACTGTTCCTGGGGAAGATATGCAAATGAAGGTCTTGGCTAACCCCGGTGCCCTGTGTGGCCAGTCTGTGGATCAGAGTGTGCTGCTGTTGGATCCCAAGAACAGACTTGATGCAGACAAGGTTAATCTACCAGTACTCTGCTTAGGATTGTGATTTATTGCCTTGATTTGCACATTAGCCTTTTGTACTAGTATCATTTAGACTTGAAATTCAGGTAAAATTTTGTGTGCAACTGCAAGTTTTTGAGTAATTTCCCTTGTGCCTTACTCTGCCAGATCTACAACATGTTACCAGCCAAAGAAAACATTGCAGGAGACCTTAAGTTGTGCCTGGAGGTAAGACCAAAGCTCGCCATAAGTTCACAGGATGACACTCGAAGAGTGTTTCAGGTAGCTGTCCACACCCTACTTGGTCCAAGTTGCAATGTTATGGCTGGAGAACCCAGCTGTGAATGGACAGTCTTGTGCACACTGTGGGTATGTGTAGGTTCCCGTAACAATGGCTGTAAAGTCTGTCCTATTGCCCAACAGAACGCAAGATTAAAGCTGGCAATGAATTTATTTGTATTGATGCTATCTTGCTTGACCTTCAAAGGGAGAAGATACAATTATGGCTTTGTAGGACCTATAGGTAGGGTGCAGTTTTCAGCTAGCTTGCATGCAGTGTCAACTATAAACATGTCTACCTTCTCAAGCTTTTCCAAATGTTGCTATGAAGAGTTCTACCCAGCCCTGCTGCGGGGATGCTATTGGAAACGGTGTGAGGTTTCTTTCCGGAAACCTGAATCTGGGCCCTCGTGAAAATCAGGTATGTACAACACAAAGCTAGCAATCTGGCTGCTTGGAATTTAAATTCCTAAGCTTCTTGGTTGGTACTTTGGTCAAATACAGGCTCTTTAATGACCTGCTGCTCTGATACTCCAAGAATCTTGCCATAAGTTTAACTGTAGTTTTTTAACTTTGCAGGGAGTCTGGGTCCACTGTTTCAGTAACAGCCCCTGATACAATTACCACCTGGGACACATGTGCGTTCTGCCTGTCTAGTACTGGTCGGGCCTTGCTCCACCAGTAACGCTTACAGTTCTCCAGCCCTTTCTCCTTGACTTAATTGTACCATACTCAATTGTCCGTAGGGAGCATTTTGTAGTGAAAACAACAGTCTTCAACGACCTCTCATAATGCATTTTGGTATGCCTATAGCATTCAAGAGCCGCAGTTTCTCTTGTGTGGGTGTGCTGTTCAAAAATGGCTGTACTCTGGCAGGTGAAGGTGACTGCACTTCCATCCAAAGAATACAGTCTGGAACCTTGTACTCAATGTCAGTATACCTCCTGTGTGTGTGCCAGTGAGACAAAGACATGCAAGTGGAATCTGCAAGGCTCAGCCAAATCTCGGACCTATCTTAATATGCAAAACATTTGCACCCGGGGAACTAAACTGATCAAATTGTATGAGCTCACTATGTACAAATGTAGCTGAGAATATCATGGCTGGTTATGGTTCTCGTCACTTTGCTAGAAATCACAAATAGGGCATAGCTGAAAGCCTTTTACGCAAGTTGGAACAGATCTTGCCACACAAGCTGCTCATATTTGACAGTCTATCATATCTTCATGTATTTACAATGCTAATTTTGATGTATATGACTTGCTAATTTTTAAATCATATTGTTAAATGTTTGCAATGTTGCTGATTCTAAAATCATTGCACTAAGGCTCTTTGTTAATCTATTTCAATGCATTAGTGGACAGTGGTTTGTTGTACAGTGAAGATAAAGGTATTCTATATACTCTGCAGTAAAAAAAAAAAAAACACAGGTGTTGTAAGCAGTGCCACATCTAGGCTAACATGTTGAGATGAGTTATCCAATGTTTTAGCACAAATGACCTGTAAAAGACTATCCCCCAGAGGTATCAAATGGTGTTTGCCTTTAAGAGTTGTGTATGCCTTTTCCTTATTTGTGTAATTCTTTAATTATACACTTGTTTTGATATCCAAATTTGGCTTTGAAATGTTCCTATGTACGCTACGTCCAATAACGTCCCCTTTGTAAACTGTTTATTACTGTTTTTTATTACTGATGCTATGTGAAACGTTAGTTAGCCTGATCTAGCCCATTAGGCATAATATGAAAGAATGTTTCATACAATTATCTTTACTCCAAATGCTATAGCATGTCACAGTTTTGGAATGTTTTTTACAGATAATTATCAATATTTTGTCTTACTGAATGATATGCAGCCTTTGCATCATCCCGCACAATGCTGCATAGTCACACGCACACAGCATGAATAAGAACTGCCTCCAGTGAAGGGCACCAGTGGCGCATCCTCTGACATGCCAATACTGAATGCTCTATTTCTCTCTCAAACACACACAGACACAATTAATAATACATTCGAAATGAATTAAGAATGCACTCAGTCCACAGACATTCTTACCTCTGATATTTTTTTTTTTGTTCAGGTAAAAATATAGCTCCAAATTTTATTTTTAGCTTTTTAAAAAAATTCCGAGATCCAGCCCACAGTGACCTCATATCTGACTGGCCCTGACTGGGAATGCTCCCCAGGCGAAGATGTATCCACTCAAGACATACTTACACAGACAAGCAGGCACAGGACAGCACATACATCCAGATGGAAACTGTAACCCTGGGTGGTCGAGTTGTAA
Organism: Mormyrus lacerda; assembly: GCA_015163995.2. Taxonomy (NCBI): domain Eukaryota; kingdom Metazoa; phylum Chordata; class Actinopteri; order Osteoglossiformes; family Mormyridae; genus Mormyrus; species Mormyrus lacerda. The sequence goes on along the minus strand of JAABNX020022397.1, from coordinate 6,306 downwards.
TCCAATAGAGTGTGGGAGGCATACAGATGGACAATCATGAACTTTTCAGCATCTTTCACATTCATTTTCAAAGGGCCCGCTTTCTTATCTCTTCCCAACAGCCCCTGTGCCCTCTGAAGCTGTCCAATAGTGTTATACTGCCGAGGCAGCTGGGAGACGTAGTACATTTTTAAGTAGTGCAGCTGTGCAGGAAAATTAATTTCCACTTAGTAAGGGGGAAGAAGTATATTTGCATATCAATTGAGTTAATATTTCGAGACCTATGGCCAAGACCAAGACAAAATGGACTCAAGACCTAGATGAGACCAAGATCTGGTCGAATGGTCTCAAGACTGGTTTCAAGACTAAGCCCGGATCTCAAGAACTACAAGTCTGCCAATAAAATAAGAATTAAATATTTCTGTTGGCTGGGGTTACTTGTACTTGCATACTTTGGCACAACACATATAGCTTTTTTAAAAGTAGATCCTTTTGGAATGACAACAATGTATTCCTTAGACAGGCACATCATTTCCTTCTCCCCCATATACACACATTTTCTAATTCCATTTTTTCATACCATCTGTCCATATATTATGCCACAGTATATGGAATTTTTAAATCTTTGCAGGAAGGCAAGACAAAATAGTGGCATAATACCATTCAGGCCTACCATACACACTCCCCATACCTTAATTTGTCTGCAAAGATGTCAAATACATTTCAAGTAATAACATCAACTATTAACAAGACCCTGAACACAGCAGTTCCCCAGGGGTGTTTAGAGTTTGTACTGAGTCCTCTACTGTATTCACTTTACATCCATGACTGCAAGCACTGCCGTCCCCAAGCACTGCTCCCCGGGCGCTGAATTAGCTGCCCCCTGCTATATCACGAAAGTCACATATGGGTTAAATGCAGAGGACATCGTTGTTGCGCACTGTGTGCTGTGCTGTGGTGTGTTGACAATGACCACTAATCACCAAGTTCTAATTCATCACAAACATAGACAATATGGCATATAGAGAGGATGTCAGAGCCCTGTTACATTGGGGCCAGGAAAACTGTCTTTCCCTCTGTGTCACCAAGACAAAGGTGCTTTATAGTGGACCTCATAGTGGGGTGCACACTAGCACCATCAATGTGGAGAGAGTGAACAGCCTCAGGTTCCTTAGAATGGACATGACTGAGAACTTCACATGGACAGTCCACACCAAAAGAGTAGTTATGAATGTGCAGTAGTGCTAACCTAAACAGGGGACCCAGGATGTCTAGCTACTCCCCTGGTCATGCCTATTCACTGTGTCTTCAAAAACGTAACATTCTGTAACATATGCATGTGTTTAAATATTTGCATTAACGTGTATTTGTCTTTTTACATTTATATAGCAATAGATTGTCCTCGTTTTTTTTTTTGCACTGTTCTGTTTTGTGTATGCAAAGCCTTGTAGGCTATGAAAGTGTTAGTGGAGTTGCATGAGCCTACATCGCTGCTGATTCGCTTCATCGGGGCATATCAGGACATTACCCCTTAGCCCTTGCTGCTTTGAGACACACTTCAATATGCTGACGGGTCTCAAGAACACGCAAACAAAGGCAGAGTGATGAGGTGGAGGCTTCGTCTGAATTCAGGAGCTGCATCCTTTGTTGGAAGTGGCCAGCGGAGGCATGGCCTTCATACAGTAGGCTGTATTCTTTCAAAGGTCAAACAGAGAGCATTGCCAACTGGGATGGTCTGGCTGTCGCCAGCTAGGGCTGGGAGACATAGATAGATATTTGGCGAAATTCTTGATTTTAGTTATATGGACAATTTCCAATTTTATTTGATTTTTTTCCCCACATGAACTTGAGACAAAACAGAAATAGTTTCATCAACAATAACAAAAAAGCTACACTTCAGAGATGTTATAAAAATAAAATATCAAATTATATACATATAAAATAATATACAACATAAATACAAAAGGATAATTTAACAAACTGAAATGCATTTACATAAAATAAAGCACTGTGAGCAGGCAGTGACAACATAAGTTATAATTATTGATCCCCATAGGCAAGTTGTTCTTTTTATGCCACCCTCAACTCACTCTTTTGTAGAATGAGCTGTCTGAAGGGCAGCCACCTGTTGGGGTGCCCAGGGGGCTGGGGGTTGGGCAAAGACCCACAGATGTGCTAAGGCTGGATTTGAACCATTAGGAGAATTGGACATTGTTGCAAATTGCACTGTAGGGTTTGCCCATACAGTACATTCACACTAGGGAAACTTAATATACTTCCTTGACAGTCAGTTAATACCGGCCATAACCAGAGGCACAATATAACTCAGTGTGAGCTCATTTATGTCTTCATATGGTTAATGTTTTTACTGTACTGAACTTTTTATCTTTGTTTTAGAGTGTACTTTTTCTACTTATTATAAAATAATACAACAGCCTAGTTATTAAGTGATACATGACTGTATTAATGCACATTTCACCAAGCAGTAAATGCAACTTAGATGCACACTTTAATCTGTACTTTTTTATAATTCGACCTGTTGTGGTAATTTCCAGTGAGAGATTTGGTTCACATATGCATGAAGAGAATATTTTTTTTCTGAGACTAACAAGCTACAGAAAATCAGCAGTGCATGCAATTTCCCTTTTGCTGCTTGAGCAGGGCACAAACGCACAGCAAAATGTGTGGAGGCAGCAAGCACAGATGAACTATTTCTCAGAGCAGTTATAGGGCCTTCAGTAAGATTTGGATTACTTTAAAGATATGATTGTCTAAGACGCTGCAGAATATTCTATCACTAGTTAGTATGGGTGCAAGTTAAAATAAAATTGTACTCTCGGTCCCACCAACATAGGCTGGGAAAGAAGCTAGTCAAGGTTGGAAAGGAAAGGGAAACTCATTATTTCACTAGAATGTTGGCACCATTCTCCCAGAGTCCTGTTGCTGCATAAAACTGCAGGCAGGTAGGGAAAAGCAGGCTTTAGGGCTAATCTAACACGGAGCCTACAGTCACCAACCCTGAACAAGAACAGCGCACAAATCAGAGAAATTAGTATTTGGAGGTGATGTGCCCATAATGAAAATACAAAAGCACCTACAGATCACTGAATAAAAGTAGGCCGGTTCAGGCGGAGTCTCATAACTTGCAAACTGACACCATGCCACAGCTCAATTTGCCATGCAAAATCCTGTGGTGGTATCACATTGTGGTCAAGCTGGCTGTAAATTTGAAATTCAGTTTCCAAATATAATATCCTTCAACAAAAGCAAGCCTGGCGGATATTAATTACAAGACTTTTCAATGTCCAATGCATATGCAGAGATTCACACCGATCATTTTTGAACTTCAAGTTCAAAATTCCCTGTGTGCTAAATTTTAATATCTACAAAAAGAGGTGAACGAGATTTTCATTGAGCATTTTCAGTTGCACACCTCTTGGTTTTCCAGATCTCTTTCAGGTGCAAATTTTAATCAAAATTTCACATATGCACGTCATGTTCAAAAGCTGTCGCTCATTTACAGTCACTGGTGGTGAATAGACATAGTGTAATTATTAATAAAGATGTATGGACATACAGCTCAGGAAAAAAATGAGAGACCACAGCACAATTTTTAGTTTTACTCATTTCTCAGTTTATGGGTGTTTGTATTTTTTTTAATTTTTTTTTTTTGAGTACCGCAGCCAGATTCTTCTCTGTTTCTCATTAATGAAGGGCTTCTTCCTTGCTTTATGGGACTTCAGTCCTGCCTTTTAAAGTCTGATACGAACTGTGCACTTAGCAGTGCACTTCACACCTGCATGTAATGTTTCCCATTCTTTTTGAAGGTCACTTGATGTCATCCTCTGACTGTCAGACAAGTTAACTGTCATCTCTGGAATTAGAAAGTCGTTTCTGCCCTCTACCTGGCTGGTTTCTGGTTGTTCCCAGTGTCTCCTGCGTCACCTTATTCTTGTGTACAGCTGTCTTAGAAATATATAAATCTGCATTTGACACAGGGAGAACATACAAACTCCAAGCTCATGGGGCCTGGGTTTAGAACTGAGTCCTGGTCCACCAAAGTGTGAGGTAGTAACCTCAGCATGTCTTTGGACTGTGGGGGGAAACTGGAGTACCCAGAGGAAACCCCACGATGACACAGGGAGAACATGCAAACTCCACACATATGTAACACAGGCAGAGACGTGAAACTGGGTCCCAGAGGTGTTGTATTTTCAGTCTATTTTTATACGCTTCGCACCAAAGAATGAGGCACAGGTATGCCCCTGCCCACTGGCTCAGAAGTGCCTTGAAATTGTCTTGAGGAAGAGTTTAAGCTGGCATGGCTTTCATGAACAGAGGTTTTGTCCATTAAAAGTGTGAATTAAGACCAATTAGTGAGCACTGCTGTCTGCCTCTGCAGGATTGTTCTTAGGGCGATTTGTGCACAGGTCACCATGATTGTGACTGGCCTGGTGCACTTCCTGTGCAGATGGCCTTGTGGGAGGAAGAACTATAAGCAGGCAGGGGTTAGCAAAGCTGAGAACCAATCCCGGATAACTGGCTGTAATTCATGTGTCTTACTTTACATAGCCTTAGAGCAAAGGTCATTGTGATTTTTCATGCCTCACTTTTAACAAGTGACTGGCACCCACTATATCATCATTCCTTTTCAGAGATTGAATTATGCAAATTCTGGTCCAAGTCAAACAAGGTTCTCATATCATGTTTATTTTCCCAGCAGACCATGTAATAAATTACTTTTTGCCTAGCCCATACTCGTTGATTTCTCAGCATCAGTATATTTACAATATGACTCCATTGATGCTCAGCACTTTTATAGCTAGGCCTCTCCTAGACGATTATGCCACCATGTGTAACTTGCGTTTTCCTGGAGGTTAGTGCCCATACGGCCTGGACGTGGCCTATTATGAAGCTGGTCCAGACTTCGCCCCAGGACCCCAGAGCCCCATTCCCATCTGTTTCTATGAAGACAAGGAGGATGGTAAGTGGGCCTCACCTGGCAGTCCTAGTTAGCTGTTTAACAGCAACCTGTGGAGGAAGAATAATTAGGGTCTGAAACAAGGCTCGCAGCTGCCATCTGGTGGCCATGAGTTTAGTATTAAATAATAAGTGTTATTTAATGACATCCTGTACAGTACGTTCTCCAACTACACTGTACAAGAAAATAAGCTGGTATTAGAACTCAAGATGATCACTGTTCCTGATAATACAAACCTGACATTATTCATTTTTCCTGCACTCATCAAAGTATGTGGCCAGTGGTGGCTTAATGGTTAGGGAAGCACACTTGTAATTGAAAGATTGCAGATTCAAATCCTTGCCCAGTAAGGCACCACTGAGGTACTGTGAGCTAAGTACTGCTCTGTGGGTGCTGAATTTGCTGCTACCTGCTATGTCACATATGGGTTAAATGCAGAGGAGGCATCCCTCTGGGATGACACCCTGGCACTCCCAGACCAGCCGAGACATATAATCTCCTCATCATATCCTGGGTGTGCCCCAGTGCCTTCTCCCTGGACATACCCATAGCACCACAGCTGGCTGTTTACCATGTGGAAGTGTAGCAGTGCCTATCCCTTATGTCCAGGCTCCCAACCCTTTCTCTAAGGCTATATGCAGTATATTTCTCTATGAGATTTTCAGAGTTGTAAAGTATTTGAGTAATTTTACTTGATTACTGTACTTAAGTATTATTTTTGGCGATTTTTACTTTTCTTGAATACAATTAAAAATGAATACTTTTACTTAATTCCATTTTTAAAGAAAAAAGTCATTTTTACTTCTTACAATTTTATTTACAGTCAAACAGTAAATCATTTTAAAATACTCATTTCATTCTATTTTCCCTTGCTAACAAACTAATTGAATTGCGCTGAATCTCAGTTTAATTAAAATGTTATTCATTGTGCCAATGAGATTCGTTTTCACATTCTATGAAATTAGTTAGACATGTTTATTGGTCCTTTGGAGGTGACGTCATGTCGTGTCAATCACCACAATGCATAGCACCTTGATTTGGAAATTAGAGAAATTATAACATTCAATCAGTGGAAGAAAATGGAGAAAGAACATGATTCAGTAACGAACGCAGTCCAAAATCAGCCACAAGATCAAGAGTACCCGTGGCTGTACCTTAGCGAATTCTTAGCGAAATTAGCTTCTGCTTAAGTTAAATCAGTGGTTTTACAACTTTGAGTAGCAGGTTGCATATTTGCATTAGGTGTGCCTTGTCGTATAATTAAATGGCTAAATCTAAACAGTTCTAAAGCAGGATAAAACCTTGTATGTGGTTCATTCACTTCATGTTTTTAGAGATTAAAAACG
>JAABNX020021881.1:2103-19508 GCA_015163995.2 Mormyrus lacerda | reverse complement strand
ACACACAAACACACAGGCACAGACACACAGGCACAGACACACACACACACAGACACACAGTCACAGACACACACACACACAGGCACAGACACACACACACACACACAGACACACAGGCACAGACACACACACACACACCCACAAAGACACACAGGCACAGACACACACACACACACACACACACAAATCCCGGCCTGGGGATTCTTTCAGTTGAATAGGGACAATTTTGGTTACAACTGGTTACATTTAGAATATGATGGTATTCTAATATGACAATATGATTAAATGGCGCTATTACAGTATATTCGTCCTTGCCTAGAATACTAAAAGGTGCCTAAAACAGGGTGGAAAAACTATGAGTAATAATAGCTCTAAAAGGTAGAAAGTTGAATTATGGCGAGAGTTCTGCTAAAATGGATAATGGGTATTAACATGCAGCTACTGAAATAAATCACAAACACATCCAATAGAGATTAACAGGGCTGATTTAGAGGGAGGTGTTTTAAAAAGCAGAATATCCAGGCTACAAGGAGAAATGGATGATCAGACACAGCTTGTTATTTTATTGGCAGTTTGCATTGAGATTAGCTGCAGTACTGATGGCTGGGAAGGTCTGGCAAAGAAAAACCTGAGATTGATGGTGGCAACAGACAGATCAGGCCGCGCTACACGGATGTCCTTTGAGCAGCACGGAGTATGAAAGCAGCATTTATTAATGAGTCTCTCTAAACTGAGTCACGCTGTTAATCAGTAGCAGATATCCTAAAGTGAATACAACACACTGCCATAGTGCCCGTCGCTCTCTTAACTCTTTAGGTATCACTCTTAGGCTGACAGAATGTGAAAGTTTGGATGCCTGTGATCCAAATGTCACTGGTTCAAATCCCACCGTCGGGCCCCTGAGTGAGGCCCTTAACCCCTGACTGCTTCGGGGACTGGCTGAGATTGCCTTCTCAAAAGATGTACATCGCTTTGGATAAACTCTAGGGCTAAATAATTCGACCTATAAAATGACTATTAATTATCCAAAGGAACGTAAAAGGGAATGCGGTAAATCTGAAGGGATGCATTGAGAGGGTTTGGTGCTGCAGAAGGTAAGTGACAGCGACTTTCTGTACCTGAGGAGATCTCGATGCGCGTGTTCTTCTTCTGCGTGGCGTTGATGTGGACAGCGACCTTGCCCTCGGTCAGGCCCACCTCCACGGTGCCGTCGGCCATGGCGCTATACAGCAGCAGCCCGCTGGGGTTCCAGGTGCGGAAGTGGAAGCTGACGGAGGCGGTGTCACGGCCGAAACGCCCGGGGAGACGCAGGAAGCTGGTGGCGTTGAAGAAGACGGGGAAGGTGTGGGACTCGGCGCAGGAGAAGGTGAGGTTCCGCTGCACGTGTGACACAGAGAACGCGGTGTTCAGGTGAAGCACATTTATTCTAATATCCTCTAGTGTACCGCGCACCAATTACCGTCATACAAGACTTTCGTGAGCCGGTAAAACAGGCAGGGCACAGGGTGGGGGTGCTGGCAGATTAAGCCGTGATTTCATAAGTTTAACTGCTTGCATTTGTGTCAGAAGTGAACAGAACATGTGAACATGAGGGGTGGTAGAAGACTGAAAATATATTGTTTATTTTCAGAAAACAGAAAATCCCTCCGCAAAACCCCCAGCACTTAAAATCCCGCTGGATTACTGGCCACTGGCCAGGAGGCGTTACTCTAACAGACATAACGAGAAACAACGAAATAACCAGAAATAACCAGAACGGACTGTACATCAGTTATATTCTGATATTCATCCTTACAGAATATGAGTAAGTAATAATGACATCTTATATAAATACATTGGCATACAGCGGTAACATCACACACAAGGAGACTTTGTTTTATCGGAGCTAAAATAAAATCCTTCAGGTTGTTTCAGTTCGATTTGTAAAAGCACAGGAAGCTTAAAAGCAACACTGCTTTGCCTTTGGTCGTTCTGTTTGGCTGCATAGATTTGAAAAGTTTCAGCCGCATGTCAGCCGCCTGCCGTACCCAAAATGAGAGGAAGGTAAGAATGCTGATAAAGCGAGGCACTACATGCTAATGATAAAGCGAGGCACTACATGCTAATGATAAAGCGAGGCACTACATGCTAAGGATAAAACGAGGCACTACATGCTAATGATAAAGCGAGGCACTACATGCTAATGATAAAGCGAGGCACTACATGCTAAGGATAGAGCGAGGCACTACATGCTAATGATAAAGCGAGGCACTACATGCTAATGATAAAACGAGGCACTAATGTACATTCTAATGATAAAGCGAGGCACTACATGCTAATGATAAAGCGAGGCACTACATGCTAGGGATAAAGCGAGGCACTACTGTACATGCTAATGATAAAGCGAGGCACTACATGCTAATGATAAAGCGAGGCACTACATGCTAAGGATAAAGTGAGGCACTACATGCTAATGATAAAGCGAGGCACTACATGCTAGGGATAAAGCGAGGCACTACTGTACATGCTAATGATAAAGCGAGGCACTACATGCTAATGATAAAGTAAGGCACTACATGCTAATGATAAAGCGAGGCACTACATGCTAATGATAAAGTGAGGCACTGCATGCTAATGATAAAGCGAGGCACTACATGCTAATGATAAAGTGAGGCACTACATGCTAACGCAGGGTCATCAGCTCTCACGCATCTGGCGTGACACACTCTTTCAGACTCTCACACTCATGCATGAAATCTCACGGTAACTCTGTGTTATTCCATTATAAACTTAAAATTAACCACGTCAAAAGTGTTGGGGCAGTTTACAAACCAGACTATTGACAAAGTAATAAAAGTGTTACATTCATGTAGTTGCGTGTGCATGTGTGCAGACTTGCCTCCAATTGAAAATGTCCCTCCAGCCAGCTGGGCAGAGCTGGTAACCCTGCCACAACATGGTGAGTCGCCATGAGCGTTTGACTTATTTAGCAGAGAAAACCACCCTTTTCACACCATCGTCACTGTTTTACTGCAGGGGGGGTGGACAGAACATACTGAAATGCAGATCTTCACTATTTTTAGCCCAGTGCTCCATTCCGATTCAGTGCAGCTCACAAAATTCCTGTTCCCCCTGTTAGCAGATACGGCTTTTCTACTGTAGTAACTCCAAAGCCAGCATGTTTTTCAAGGACCATTGCACAAGCACTATGTGGACTGCAGCAGACCAGCTGGGAAACAAAGCAGACACAGCATCCAGGATTTATAAAGCAGCATTTGATTTACGGTGTGTTCAAATCCTGCCGCCCACTCTCCCGCTTAGGCCAGCGGCTGTGCGGAGGGTGCCCGTGCTCCCTTTTCACAGCTGGGGTCTGGGGTGTCTTCACGCTTTTAGACCAGTGTTTCCCAATCCCAATCCTTGGGGACCAACAGTTTTTGCTCCCCCCCAGCTCCTAGTAGGGTGGACCGTCTGGCAGGGAGCAAAAACATAGACCCACTTCCAAGGACACGATTGCATATCACTGTTTCAGATTGTGCTCACGTCTGGCTCAGCATCTACCACCGGCTGCTTAAAACACATCCAGCATCCTAGAAGAAGCTTTTCCATGCATGAGAATGATCACATCCAGAGCGAATGCTGAACTTGAATGAATAACTATCCGACAGGATGTAAGGTTCTGTTTGTGTGAACTTCAATGGGACGGAACCTCCGGCAGTTACTGCATTTAATAACTACTGTTAAATAATGATTTTTATAACTCCCCAAATAGCAAAACAATAACACCAGCAAATCGTTTAACACAGCACACAGCCATAGATTAGTGTTTACTGAGCGTGCCTTGAGAAGAGAATGATTCTTCATGCCCAAGAATACACATTTGGATTTTAGAATTCCCAATAAATCCTGTCTAAACCTGAAACTCAAATTGTGATTACTTACCCTCAAAATAATTGCTGCAATAAACCAATTAAGAATCGCGACAGAGTGAAACCCTGTAATGAGACTCAAGGATTCCTATCAAAAGTCCAGCTGACCGCGGCCTCGGTGCGCCGATCACCAGCGTGTGAAAATGCTCCTCCATTTAACCGACGTTAAATTAGCAGACAAGTTCTGTTAAGCCGCGTTTTAATAGATGCGAAATATGAGTGCGTCAATTAAGCTGAAAATAATTACCAAATCTTAACGCTTGTCATATTCCCCATTCTTGACAAAGGTATTTTAATGAAAAACCATAAATCATTTACACTTTGCTTGGTCAAGGAACACAAAATTCAAATTCTATCAATTTTCCCCTTCACCTGCGAGCTATTGAACACAGATGGCTATTAGTGAAAGCTGGCATCTTGATGTAATCTAGATTCCTCTTTGATCTCTTTTCCCCTCCCAGCTATGAAAACAACACAAACGCATAAGAAGCAATCATAAATTTGTTGAAGTGGCACTCCAACCAATTTATACCCATAGACAACCATTTCATTCAAAAAATAAAGAAATTATTAAAGGATTTATTCATTTATGAAAGAAAAAAAAAACATTCCGCCTATGATTACTCTCTGGGTTTAAAGGGGAACGCCACAGAAATTCAATAATTCCATGTTATTCATCGTGTTTACTCCAGGAGGGATTCAGATCAAGCGGCACTTTGTAAGCAACCAAATAAGCGCGTTTCATGTTTCTCTCCCCGCCGCATGAATCACAGCCACTTGCTGTCAGCTGCCTGCAATTTCTAAGAAGCGTCTCGCAATCATCTAGTCTATAAGTCTGCATGGCAGTGAGGAACCAGACTGCAGACAAGGATCTGCAAAGGGGTAGAGCGGCCCTTTGTCTTAATGCCAATGTTGCTTTATCACCAGCTGAACAAAATGAAAGCTGCATGGCGATCAGAGACTCATGCGTGTCGAAACACAAAGGAGTCCCTGTGAGGGCAAACGAGGAGGACGGAGCGCTTTTATTTCACAGGTCAGATGCACATTCCGAGATCCTGCGACAAATCACGCACAAATAGGGGTGCTGAGGGTGCTTCAGCTCTGGCTGTGGGCGGTAATGCAAGGTCAGAGTTGGGCGTTATGACCGGACCATTACTTCTCCAAAACGACTACCCTTGTTCGCTGCCGGTAGCTACTGATGATGCAAAAGAACTTCCACAGAGTCTGTTGGTTTCCTGACTCTCAGCACCCAGAGCACAAAAATGTCTTCCCGCACCTTCGTTCAAAAACGAGGAACATGCATCTTACAAAACTGGACGTGTCCAGCTTTTTCCTCCTGGCGAGGTCCGTGATGTTGTCGCCGTTGTAGTTGATGCTCTCCATGCAGCCGATGAAGTTCTTCCTGCTCCCTGAGCTGGGCTTTCCGGAGAACGGCATTCCACCGAAGGTGAGCTGCAGAAACAGGGGCCGGCGAGTCAGAATGATCCTGAGCACCTCGCCCGTCCTCTTACGTTACCATGGCACCAGACAAATGTCCATGGTCACACATCAAAAACTGCACCATGCCACAAATAGTGTTTATATATACATACAATAACACTCATAATTATATTTACACATGGACACGCATGCAGATATACTGTACCTGCATAAATACACAGACACAAAATAACTTTGGGCATCTAAAACATCTTTAAATATCTAAAGACACAGCAATCGATTGGATTGTCTTTTTCATCTCATTCTATTCCCCTACCTCATTTGAAAAATAATTCTCTTCAAGGAAAATGGGAGAAAAAGAAAACATTGCATCATTCAGCAATACTTGTCGTTCTTAAGATTGCTTTGCGAGGCGGCGCTCAGAATGCGTTTTATAAAAGGTTTTTTCGGTGCCAGATGAAGCCAGTATCAACCAAGCAGAAACTCATCTCTTAGTGTCGCACTTGTGTGTGAATGAAAGCCAATGAAAGGCATGCATTGCTGAGCCGCTCGGATCACGGCGGACAATGCGGGGGTGACAATAATCACAGGCATTTCATCGGGGTGAGAGAGTCACCGGGGGAGTGAACGAGCTCAGCGTGTGACCCGGCACAGATTCACAGCGAGTCCCCGCTGAAGGCCGGGTAGACAGCAAGCTCAGGATGCCGTGCTTAATAAACATCACCCTGGAATAGTCTGAATTAATCTGACGCATCAGTGTTACAGGTATGCGCTACAGGTAATCCGCAAAACACCTCCGTCACACACAGTGCCTGATACCGTACACCGTGCAGACGCCTGCTTTACAGCACAGGGAAGACTGATCGGCGTGGGCTGGCAACAGACATCATCCTGAGAGACACAAATTACACCTGTCAGTGTAAATTACATATTATATAATTTACAAAAGTAGGCGGGACTGGAAGTTTATATAACTTACAGTTAAATGATTTGTGTTCCGCCGTAAGAAAAAGAAAGTTAATTCCATGAATCTTCAAGTAATTAAAGGATAATTCCTGAAAGTTTATTGTAAAATGTATTAGAAAGTTTTTAATATGCGTACATGCTGAGTCTCATGGTTCTCCCAGAAGATCCACATTAGGGTACGCTCCAGCGAGTCCAGCGATGGCACGGAAATTACTTTCTTGTGCTTTCGTCAGTTTGATAACGATCAAGGAATTTCTACTACACTGTACTTGCTCTCCTACACCCTGTCAAACATCGGGTAGCTCTCCCTGCCACCAAGAGACCTCACACCTATCTCGGCAATTTGAATGTCAGGTAAGAAAAAAGAATAAAACAGAACAATTACAGAAACCACGTGTGCGTAAAAGTGTGTGGCTACATTTTCAGATTCCCCGTTAAGTAGTTACAGAGAGCCAGAGAGAGTACTAATTAGCACACTCCCCATCTCAGGGGGGCCGTGATGGTGAGACTTTTAAGGGGAGATATGGGACCATTTCTGCTGTCGCAGTGACTTTATAGAGATTATTAAAAAAAGGCACACGATGCAGTACATTTACGTCTTAGCGATTCTTTTAGGAATCCACACCTTTACAAAATTATTTTTCTTGGATAATAAAGCAATTAAATGCACACAGACTTCAGCATTTTAGACTGCGTTAGGTCTGGATCTGAAATAGTTCCTTTTATAAGTATTTCTACTATTTTTATGCAGTTTAGTTTTCAGAGGTACGGGAATCTTCTGAGCACATCAGCTGGAATGCTTTCATTTCCGGCACCAACACGGATGCCTTCTGACAGCAGGTGTCCCGAGCAGCGGCCTTTACCTCGTAGTCCAGATCGAGCGGCCCTTTACCTCGTAGTCCAGGTCGAGGTGGTCAAACTCGCCGTTGGTGCGGAAGTGCTGCGTGTGCCGGTCCAGTGTGAAGTTGACGTTACGCCGGTAGCGCTCGATGACCACCGTGTGCCAGTGGTTGTCGTCCAGGAGGCTGCCGCTCATCACCGACGTGTGTCCGAGGATGGAGCCATACTGGTTGCTGCCTGTGGGGGAGCCACACGTTTCCTTAACGTTTGTGAAACGTTTACACCTTGTTAGCTTAGCAGATGCTTCTTTTCCTGCTCAAATGCCCCTTGGTAATATCACTCTGCTGACACTGGGATCTGACCTGGCAACCTCTCGCTCACGGGTCACTCAAAAGCCCATTGGTAATATCACTCTGCTGACACTGGGAACTGACCTGGCAACCTCTCACTCATGGGCACTGCACCTCAACCTGTTGAGCTACACACCACCACATGCTCACAGCTAATGAATGAGTCTAATGAATCCACATGTCAAAGGGTGGAGGAACGGCCATTGAAGCAGATGGAGTCAGACATGTGGGATTCCCTTACAGCACAGTCCCTGACTGAAATTTTAGCTCAATCTTCTCCCACTAGCTTTTTCATGCTGAGATGGAGCGTCAGGCACTAGGAGAGACTTTTCCTACACGCCAGTGCTTCATCGCTAATGCTCACCACACACCACCTCTCAGGCTTGCAGCCTGTCCCACTGGGCCCATCGCCCATCTGACCTCCGACCAACAGAGGTCCCCGTAACAACTGGATGCACACAGAGGACTTACCCAGGTTTATTAGCAGCACCAGCTTGGCTGCCCTCAGCTCCAGAGTAATGTAATCACCCTGCTGGCCTTCTCCATGCAGGATCACGCCCTCACTCTCCAGCGTTTTAAACTTCAGGGAGATGACATCCTTCAAGATCTTCATCTTTTTCATCTTGAAGCGATAGGAAATTACCCCCTGGCCATCGAAGTTAATCACATCTGCCCCTGGAGAGGGAAGGAGATGGGGGTATCTAAGGTGATTCTTCTGTACATATACGGTGACGGGGGGGTTCGATTTGTGGTGAAGTACAGATGGAATACAAGGAGCCGCAAAATGTAGCTCTGAGCTAATAATTCTGCATTGTGGAGAACAAACTGTTAGCTACCTAAATTAATGGACATTCCTGCTAATTTAAATTCCCTCACTGGCATCCCTGAGCAGGGAAATTGAAGTTGCTGGCTTCTTGTACGTTTTACAAGAATTCACAGAAGAGTCTTGCTTTTCTTATTCATGACTCTTGATATGAAGCACGGCTGGTGGTTTTTGAATGACATTAGTCAGTCGGACAGCGTGCTTCTCCGCTGCAGGTGGACACATCGCCTGGGGTAGAAGCTAATGAATAAGACTGTGGATAAGCAGACATTGCCGGAGGTGCAGCTAAAATAAATGACAGGTAGAGGGATAAACCGGCTCACATGTCATCTATCTGTACGATTTGCAAAAAATACAAGAAATACTAGATATTAGTGGTAAAAAAGAACATATACAAAAGTCAAGTGGGCCATCAATAAGCTTCTAAATTATGATTTAAGCAAGATGATTAAAAATGCCCTTGGAATACTGATTTGGCTGGGATAATATTTTTATGCTTTAACACCAAATACTTTCTTTTTCCTGTATGACGGCTAGTTTTTACGTCACCTCTGACAGACCCGGGACTGCGATAAGGCGTATCCTAAAGGGGGCAGGTCCCCTGGAAATGACACGCTCTGCTCAGGCTTGTGATCAGAAAATTACTTCGGCCAATTGAGGGGGTGGGGGGGGTTGGAATCTCTGTATATTCCTGCGTTTAAACTCATAGTTTTACTTCCTGCGCTGCTACTATGTTGGTAACAAACAAACTGGAAAGGGGGAGTCATACCTGTTATTTTACTGGCTACATGCCTGGCTCCCCTCCCCTTCGTAAATAAAATGTGGAGTGCCCCCATATTTACCGGCGATCCATGCTGATTCCTGTTAGCCGGGCATTTACCGCGCAGACAGCGGCCGATTCCTGCTAGCTGGGTGTTTACTGCGCAGACAGCGGCCGATTCCTGTTAGCCGGGTGTTTACCGCACAGACAGCGGCTGATTCCTGTTAGCCGGGTGTTTACCGCACAGACAGCAGCCGATTCCTGTTAGCCGGGCGTTTACTGCGCAGACAGCAGCTGATTCCTGTTAGCCGGGCGTTTATCGCACAGACAGCGGCCGATTCCTGTTAGCCGGGCGCTTACCGCACAGACAGCGGCCGATTCCTGTTAGCTGGGCGTTTACCGCACAGACAGAGGCCGATTCCTGTTAGCCGGGTGTTTACCGCACAGACAGCGGCCAATTCCTATTAGCCGAGCGTTTACCGCACAGACAGCGGCCGATTCCTGTTAGCCGGGCGTTTACCGCACAGACAGCGTCCGATTCCTGTTAGCCGGGCGTTTACCGCACAGACAGCGGCTGTTTCCTGTTAGCCGGGCGTTTACCGCACAGACAGCGGCCGATTCTCTGTTAGCCGGGAGTTTACTGCACAGACAGCGGCTGATTCCTGTTAGCCGGGCGTTTACCGCGCAGACAGTGGCCGATTCCTGTTAGCCGGGCGTTTACCGCACAGACAGCAGCCGATTCCTGTTAGCCGGGCGTTTACCGCACAGACAGCAGCTAATTCCTGTTAGCTGGGCGTTTACCGCGCAGACAGCGACCGATTCTCCATCCCGTCTGCTCGGACGGATTGAAAGGATGGACACAATAGCTGCAGGTGGCCCCATGAGGCACTGGGTAATGTGCCTGGCTAATGCGTGGCGGGAGCTGAATCCGAACTGTTATAGACCCCCCAGCCCCCACACCACTGTTATCTCCACTGCCAATTCCCCATCACCCCCATCAAAGGTGCTTTCATGCATTGTCCTCGATGGGTGGGGTCAGGGGTCCCAGCACATCGCATTTCCGAATGCGGTCAGGCCCCCGCTATCTCATTACTGTTGTTTTGCAAGAGCCAAAGTGGAATATCATCCTTTATCTCGGACGCATCTCATTTTCTGAAGGAATTGGCAGGCAGCTGGAGCCGTGCATGGCGGCTCTGCCAGCGGCAGGATCATGTTTTTCTGGCCGCTGCCCACCCTTATCGACGTACGCGATCGGCCGTGTGTCCCGGGCGAACGGCGAGGCCGCCGAATGCTTAACGAAAGAAGCTCAAGAATATTGCTTACCGCAAATAACCCAGGCCAACTCTCAACTGCATAAATGCTTGAGAATGACAGTTTCACAATAGTCTGCAACTTGGAGGATTTAACAACGACAACAAAAACCTTTAACTCGGATAACGAGTGTGGGTTCAATTGCCCGTTTCTAACAAATTCCATTTCGTGTCCTGTCGTCTGGAGACACTGTCGGATGAGTTCCTGTTTAATACACGCCACGCTGGTGATTCCATCTATATTCAACTTAGGTGATAAAAGACCTCGATGAAAGATACAAGACCAAATCAATTTTGAAATTAATAAAAAAATCTGATGCTATTATGATAATTTGATTAGGGGAGCCATGTCAAACAGAATGAGAAGTCGTCTGTGATTTTTTTTATGAACATAAAGTGGGCCCGACAGCATTTGAGAAGCAGTTCATCACCCGCCTTTATCATTTCATTATTTTCAATTACTCTCCTGAAGCAGGAACATGACGATAATGATTGAGAAGCTGGTGACAAATACTGGTATTAAGCTGGGGGATGTTCCGCAACATTTCGCCGGGAAGCTAATTCGCCAGCGATTTCGGAAACGCCGAGCGGCAACTCGACGGATGCGGCGTCCGTGTAACCGAGGCCGGACATCACGGATGGACGGGGGACGGACGGGAGATGGAGGGACACTTACAGTAGGCGCAGCCGTAGACGTCGATGCGCAGCCCGATACGGCCCTCGGAGCTCCACTTGAGTGGGATGAAGCGCAGGAAACGCGCCACAACCACATGCTGCAGCTCGTGCCGCACCACGCTCTCAGTGTTGGAGTTGCCCAGGAACGCCTGCAGAGGAAACACGCGGCACTGCTGTCAAATGACTGGACACTGTAATATATAGAGTTGCAGTACTCCAAACAATAACAATTATAAACAATAACAAGAAGAACAAGAATAGCAATATTATTATTATTATTATTATTATAACAATAATACTAAGCAATATGCATTATTATTTATTATTAATGATAATAATCATCATCATAATATATTTTGATACTACCATTCATTATTATTATTGCCATTTTTTGTTGTTCTTGTTGTTTAAACTGTCTTTACTGTCTTTAAAGATCAAAAAATAACTTCTTCCACACACTGAATGTTAGATAATGCTTTACATTAAATGCACCTTCATAATGCCTTTATAATACATTCATAGAACATTCATAAGCAGCATGTAAGTATAACATAACATCCTAGCATCGCTTAACAACTTTACTATACATAAGAAACATTATATGATAATAATAAACATTATAATTGTTCTATGAATGCATTATGAAGGTACAGTTAATGTAACGCATTACCGAATGTTCTTACAGCAGTGATACGGACCTGTGACCATCGTTACTTGATATTGGCCATATGTACTGCAGTGACACAGCAGTGAACACGAGAGCGGAGGGGGGGTGGGATGTCTTCAGCTGGCAGGTGGCACAAGCCAGACTGGAACTTAGTCTCCTCAGCTTTCAGCAAATATTGTTTCTGAGATAGTAAAGCCTACAAGGTCCCTGGTAGAAGCTGATGGGATTAGGAACATCACAGGAGTGGCGCGGGTTTGGGGGATATCGAAGGGCCCGGCTGCCGGTCGCCTGGCCCCACACGTGCTCTGCATCACAGCGAGCGGGCGAGCAGGCCCTCTCCATCGGGACTGCAGGAACTCCGGAGGTGGGGGCATTGTGTGTAGGATTCCTGATAAGCAGTGGATGGCAGTGAGACTGAAATGACGAGGATTAAGTGCACAGCCGGGGGATTTTTTTTTTGGGGGGGGGGGGGGCAGGTTGGTTTGTAGTGCAGGCTGGGATCCCTTTAGGCTGAAACCGGTATCATCTCTTGCAGTAACTCGACCATTTCAGAGTCAGTGTGGGTATCTCTCCGTCCGTCCATCCTTCCACCCATCCATCTATCCTCCACCCCCTCTATCCAGTACAGAGTCGCAGGGGGTCTGGGGCATATCACAAGGACATGTAAGGCACAAACCTGGAGGGGGCAGCCCTTACCAGATGCCAGTCCATTGCAGTACAAAAACTCACACACACTATGCTGACACCATTTGCATGAAGAGAACATGCAAATTACACACACACAGAGATTTTTACTCATTTCTTTGTAGGGATCGTCCATTCATTACTATGGAAAGAACCCTAATCCCAACAATGACAACCTTAACCTACCCATACCTAACCTTACCAAACAAAATAGAATCTTTCTGCATTTTTAGTTTTTTGATTATTACAGTCAAATAATCAAAAAGCTCAGCTGGCTGGAGTGAGATTTTCAATTTGAGACAAGTCTGCACACACATGCACAGACATTTACAGGTATGTAACAGTTATATTACATGTATGTAACAGTGACATTACCTTGTAAATAGTCTGTAGAGTTTGCAAACCACGCTGACACTTTTACTGTAATGTGGCCAATTTTAGGTGTATAATGCAATAATATAGATTTGCCGTAATATTTCTTGCGTGAGGGTCAGGAAGCGTGAGTGTCACCCCAGCTGTGTATAATGTTTAAACCCCTTTAGGGTTCAGCTCCATCCCAAAGCATGCAGTCACCTCCAGTGCCTGGCAGTCAGCATGCCCAAACCGTGCCTGGCCCAATACAGTTGTTGTTGATTACTAATTAATTTGCCAAATGAAGACCAGCCCAAAGTGCCCCAGCAGGGGTATCTATTATAAAAGCGATTTCCCAATTTACGGCACCATCAAAGTGATGGCCATTCATTAATGGGCTGCCGACAAGCCGGGCGTCATGCCAGAGGTTTGCCCTTTGCTGGCTCCGTATGTACTAGGACTATGGCCTGGGGGGCTGGCATGTTCAGGTTGATGAGGGACCACAGATGAGGGATTGCAGATGAGGGATTTTGGATGAGGGACTGCGGATGAGGGACGCAGATGAGGGACACAAATGAGGGTCTGCAGATGAGGGACTCCAGATAATGGACCATGGATGAGGGATCATGGAAAAGGGACTGTGAATGAGGGCATGCAGATGAGGGACTGCTGATGAAGTACTGCAGATGAAGGACTGCAGATGAGGGACACAGATGAGGAACTGCATTGAGGGACTGCAGATAAGGGACCATGGATGAGAAATCATGGAAAAGGGACTGTGAATGAGGGATCATGCAGATGAGGGATCGGAGATGAGGGACACAGATGAGGGGTTGCGGATAAAGGATTGCAGATAAGGGATTGCGGATGAGGGACCGAGGGCCATTTTAATGATGACGAAATTGCCTAGGTAATGCCATCCGCAAGAATAATATTTCCAATATGAATCTGAAAATGAGATTGCAGGAACATTTTAAAGTAGAAATGATTCAGCTATTTGGTATTTTGCAACGGCTGTGATAGAAACAAAATCGTTTTGGTAAGGGTGTGACAGAGGGATAAGCCTGGAAAATGTAATATACTACATGACAGGGACAGGAAATGTGCAATAACCTGCACAGCAACACGAAGAAACCAAATAAAGATGCTCAGTGTTCAGGATCTCATGACTGAAACGAAACATCATTTTTAATATTTTCAGGAAGAAGGTAAGACAGGTAAACGAGGCGACACAGAAATCCTGGTCACCTCGTTTTTTTTCACACATTTTAATGCACGTCCAACCACATTTATGTTAAAACTGGCATCCAGATCTTTGTTCCAACTGGCCTCTTAATCTACAGGCCTTGACTGAACTGTTTAAATGAATCGAATGAGTGAAATTACATTAATGTACAGTAAATAATTTTCAATTTCTTTCAGTTTTCCCTTAGCTTATCTGTAATTGTCCACGTTTCAAAATATGCTCCACGCCCATTTGAATTCACCTTGATTAACGATTTGCTAGTCAATTACTCAGTACAGGAAAACAGACACAAGAATAAAAATTATGATATGCCAGAAAAGGCCTCAACTGGACTGTTCTGTTGCCATTGAATCATATGATTTGTTTGACCAACCATTAAATGGAAGCAAACTATTTAAGCACTCAGCTGTACAAAGGTGCTCAATGCCCTCAGTGGCCAGTCAGGCCCAGAACTGACTGTCTTATTCTGTAACCTTGAGTTATACACAAATACACATCAGGGCTGTTTAACTGTGTCAGTGCTGATATGAGAAGATGAAAAGTGCCAGTGTTTAATGAATGCAGTGGGTCTTGCACTGCGTGTTGTGTGCTGAATTCAACATTAATTCAACAAGGTATTCCTAGAAAGTCACATGAACTCCACAGAAAAATTATGTCAGAATGTGTTTTTTTCTCCGACAAAACGGAAAAGCCGTTGCATTCCCCGAGAAACCTATTATGTGCTTTTACTCAGAAGAATAAACCGTTGGGTCTGTCAAAGACATAGAAAATAGCAATTTTCCACATCTCAAAAGATGTGCTGGTCAAACACTGAGAAGGTACATCAAACACAAATAATATCCTGATATGATTCCAAAACTCTCCCTCAGTCAGGCCCAGTGTAACTCATACAACAAGCTTGTAAAGTACAAAACGTAAGTAGAATTTAAGTGAAATGACAAAACAATGGAAAACAATGTGTACTTTTTAATCTTGTAAATTAATTTTTACTAACTGGTCATATCTAAGGCATGACACCACACTGTTCAATAACCGTACTGGAGAGGATTCCAATCAGCATTACTTATAAAAGACTGACCCTTAATTTACAAATACGGCAGAGATATCAGATCAATACCATATTAAGGGCTATGCGCCTGAATCCCCTGCTTAACCTGAAGACCCACATTACACGTCCCAAATGAATGTTGTCCAGCAGTGTTTCCGGACCCAGTACTCTGGGTCCATCACACATTCCGTTTCTCTCTTCTCTGCCAGTTTCCAACACACCGGTACCCAGTGTTCAGTGTTCTGAGCTGAGAAGGACCAAAGATGTGGACTGAGTGGGGATGCTCATGGACCGGTTTAGCAAACACTGCACTACACTCACATAAAGTATAATGTTGGGGTTCAGTCCACCTTTGGCTCGGTGTCTGTATCTCCCCAGAGTCCTAATGCAGTTAGATTGACTAGTATTTCTAAGCTGCTTGTGTTGCAGTGGACTGGTATCCTGTTAGACTGTGCCCCAGTGAGCCCTGCACTGCATGAACAGCACAGGGGGTTAGAGGAAGAACGGAGAACATCATGCAAAGCTGCAGCCAATGCACACCAACTCGAACAGATCAGATCAAAACAGTGCAACTGCATGTTCTACCAAAATCAGAAATCATCTCTCTATACTTCGCTTTATCTCATGGCAAAATATGCTAGTCGAAGTGTGTAAGTTTTGAAGAAAACGCTACCATTTATCTACTTACTACATGAGCAGCTGGGCATCCAAGCACCTGTGAAACTCTTGTTTTCTCAGTTTCAGTGTCAGCATAGTCACTGTTTCTTGCCTTTGTAGATCTGCGCAGCCAATAGCATCAAGATCTCCTATCGTAAAAATCACTGGCTTATCAATCAGAATTAAAAAAACGCCCACAGAACTGTTTGAAGTTGGCACCTCCCTGTGATCTACAAACAATGTATAATACAGAGGTTGGAACATTTACATATAAAGAGTCTGTAATTAGGTGCCTGATAACTAGAAGAGATTAATCAATCTTGTTTAGCCTATCTTGTTTTTCTTCGAATAGCTAATAAGTCGACATCCTTAATGAGAATGAGGATGACAGATTATCCTCGGTGAAAATCTGAATACATATACTGTGCATGGATGGCTGAAGCTCACTCAGAAGTTAAAGTGACCAGCTCCTGCGAAGAAGACGAGGTTCTGCGTGGGTGGATGTGAAGGCAGAACGTTCGTCATGAGATGTGGCCCTCAGTGAAGGACTCTGCAGAGCGACTGACAAAGCGGGGGGGAAGGAGGGGGTGGAGCAGGTGGGGGAGGAGGGCATGGCTAACGTCTAGGCGACGCCGTTGCCCTGACTCCTATTCCCCCCAGGCCTTTCTGTGGACCTTACTTCGAGCCGGCAGCTGGTATAGATGTGAGACATGGAGGTGGCAGAAGCTGCCTGCTCCTCTTCTCTCCGCGTCCCTCTAAAAGCAGGCAGTTTAGCCGCCGTCTGTATGCATGAGATTTATTAAAGCCACAGCCAGAATACAGAGCTGAAGCGAGGAGGCAGGCATAAGCGAAAACACCATTACGGCACAGCAGTGTCCCCTTCCCACACCCAGCACCCACCCCCCAGAAAACCACGACAAGGCCAGAATCCTCAGCTGCACCGGTCAATTTCATATGCAGCCTTGTGTTTTATGGAGCAGAGAGATGCTGCTCTGGGTTGACCTATTTGGAGAACCTTTTGGGAGCGGGTGGACTTTGAGCTGTGCTGGGCAAGTCAGCTTTAGAGGCATGAGGAACAACGACAGGTGGGAGCACTGGCAGTGTGAGGAGAGACAGCAGGAGGAGTGGCAGTGTGAGGAGCAAAAACAGGAGTGGGCAGAGACAGCAGGAGGAGCAGCAGTGTGTGGAGTGATGGCAGGATGAGCGGCATTGTGAAGTTAAAACAGGAAGAATGGACCCCGCCCTAAAGAAGGGAGACCTTCTCCATCTGTGTCTCATAAGCTTCTAGCAAACCTGCGTTAAGTACATGTTCCACCAGGGTCATGGGAAGGGATATTGTCAACATGAACGGGTATTGTGGGGGGGGTGGGCTGCAGAGGGATGGGAGGAAATGACCCACAGCTGGATGCAGATCATAGCAGGGGACAGGAGAGCCAGTCACAACGTAGAGGCTTGTGGAGGACGCACTGAGAGAGAGGCACCTTGTGACTCTGACATGAGAGGATGCACAGAGAGAGAGGCCCCTTGTGACTCTGACATGAAAGGACACACTGAGAGAGAGGCCCCTTGTGACTCTGACATGAGAGGACGCACTGAGAGAGAGGCACCTTGTGACTCTGACATGAGAGGACGCACTGAGAGAGAGGCCCCTTGTGACTCTGACATGAGAGGACGCACTGAGAG
>JAABNX020021298.1:0-21484 GCA_015163995.2 Mormyrus lacerda | reverse complement strand
GGGGCCCCACGGGCCCCCTGCACCCCAAGGGCCCCTGGGCAGCGGCCCCGCTGGCCCGGTCCGTAATCCGTCCCTGGTCATGAGCATCAGGGCTGTTTCTTGCTCTGGGCTGGATCCCGGTTCCGGAGTTGGGCTGATTAGGGAGCGTGACAGTTATTGGTGGAACGTGGACGAACAGCCTTGCAATTAGAAGTCTATTAAATGTGATTGTTTTATAATAGTTGAGTTTTGAATACTGCTTGGAAAATGTCTGGTGTTTACGCTTTGCCTCAAATGCTTAAGCTACGCCGCAACCATGTTTCAGCAGTATACGTAGTTAAAATTTAAATCATATATATCATGTCATCTGATAAATATATAATAATTAATTACTAGAAATTTGAGTCTTTCTAAAGTCTGACAACCTTCAATGAAAAATTGACTTCACAGAAAAGTGGACATTGCTAAGTAAATCCTAATACGTTACTCACAGGCGCCACCTTGTGATAGTTTGTGATAACTGGGCTAAAAGGCAGGGGGCGCTCTGGACAGGATGTCAGTCTATCCTAGGGCACCAGAACGTTTGTCATCTTTGAAAATGTGTCATTTAGATATATGTGATGCTTTTCTTAAAATGGTAATTAATGATGAGGAACTTTAACCTCAGGGATATTTACTAAAACTTCACAGAAGGAAAATGCACACTCTTTGTTTAAATTGAGATGTCACACTTGTGGAAGATGACAAAATTATGTCCAGCACCATAACCTAAACAAGCGTTTTCCTTCCAAATGTACCACCTAGATTCACTGGTCCATAAAATCTGTTTGTTTTGTTATGCACCTTTTCTTTTTTTATTTTCTCAGGAATTAACCACACTCACTCTCGAGTGCTTATAAATTCTCAGCACTTACGTCACTCTGCTCGTTCTTCCCAGCAATTACAGGATCACCCTCTGCGTCACATTACCAGGCTACATGGCTGGCTTGCACCACATCGCTCTGCTGAATCTTCCTGTCACTATGGGAACCAAACAAAGGTAGATTAATTTCATTTACGGTGAGGTCAATAAATATTTGATCACCCTGTGATTTTGCAAGTTTTCTTACTTAGAAATCATGGAGGGGTCTACAATTTTCAGCATAGGTGCATTTGCACTGTGAGAGACAGAATCAAAAAAGAAAAATCTGTAAATCACATTGTATGATTTTTTTAACAATTTATTTGTGAATTACTGTGTGAAATAAGTATTTGATCACTTGCTTATCAGCCAGATTTCTGACCCTCAAAGACCTGTTATTCTGCTTTTAAATAGTCCAGCTACACTCTGCTCATGATTCTAAATTAGTACCAGCTGTTTGAGGTCGTTAGCTGTCATAAAGACACCTGTGCACCCCACAATCAGCCAAAGTCTAAGTAGCAACATGGGCAAAACCAAAGAGCTGTCAAAAGACACAAGAGACAAAATTGTAGACCTTCACAAAGATGGAAAGGGCTACGGGGCAATTGCCAAGCAGCATGGTGAAAAAAGAACAACTGTTGGAGCAATTGTCAGAAAATGGAAGAGGCTAATGATGACTGTCAATGTCCCTCGAACTGGGGCCCCACGGAAGATCTCTCCTCGTGGGGTATCAATGATGCTAAGAATCAGCCCAGAACTACACGGGAGGAGCTGGTCAATGCCATGAAGAGAGCTGGGACCATTGTTTCCAAGGCTACTATCAGTAATACACTAAGATGTCATGGTTGGAGGCATCAGTGTTGGTGATGAGATGGAGTACCGGGCTGTGGTGGATTCCTTTGTTACGTGGTGCGAGCAGAATCATCTGCAGCTGAACGTGACAAAGACAGAGGAATTGATTGTGGACTTTAGGAGGACCAGAAAGCCAGTGACCCCTGTTTCAATCCTGGGGTTTGATGTGGACATAATGGAGGACTACAAATACCTCGGCATACACATCAACAATGAACTGGACTGGCTCTGTGCTCACTCAACTTGGGTTTCACTCCACCGAAGATTGTACCTGTTCAAGATGGGGGGGGGGAACAATTTTGCTAATGTTGTTCTTCTGTGATAAGAATGGGAACTCATTTTTTCAGCTAACACACATATAATTCACTTACATAATATAAAGATCTCTTTCAAAGGGGATGTTGAATATTATGCCTATATTTAAGAACATGTGAAATTAAATATGGTTAATCCCACTCAATATTTCAGTTCTTTGAACATGGCTATAAAGTTTTTATTCACTTCTCTGCAGATTATTTCTAGTTTCACTTTTATGGAAAATATTTATATTGTCATAAAGTGTTATCAGTATTACACATTGTCCATTAATATATTTACTGTACATGCAGTGTGAATAAATGCTCCTGGATTATTACCATTGACAATATTTCTGGCATTGTTTTGTCTGAGGACGCTTTAATAAATTATCAAGGAATATTGTCCTTCTTGAAACACCAAGGCATTTAGCAATGCATGCAACTGGCAGATGTGTGTCCAACAGATTTTTCAGTTTTTCTCTCTATATTACAATTTTAGGGTGGCCAGAACCTGGACCAACTTCTGTTTCCAGTTCCGCAGTGGGCATAGAGCTGTCATTAATTTTACACTGGACCAGATGATGGAGATGTTGGAGTGCTTCTGTAATCTCTGATATACCTCCTATCTGCTTAGAGAATAATTCAAACAGTATAAGCTCATGGGGAGTCAGGAACTCTACATAATCCAAATTTAATAGCTGCTGTCTTAGAGCAGATTGTAGTTTGTTTTTAAGTCTCTCTATAAATTGTCTCAATATGTCCTAGTGGAAGAAGACAGAGCTCAAATTAAAAAAGAAGAGGGACTAATAGTTACACACTGTGGCTGCTAGTCACAGAATAAACCACACAACTGAGATAACAAGGTGAAATGGAAGCTTGTAATTAATTAATATACACCTTATAGCATCCTAGCCATTGTCAATAATCTAATGTATTAGCTAACTTGGCTAATAATAATAACGATTATACTGGTAAAGTATACCAGACACGCAGAATTTAATAAAAGCTGAAAGCAACCAAACTAAAGCACAACAAACTGCTTACATGTGGCCGTGGTGCGCTATTTTCGTGTTGCTGTTCAAATTCCCAGGACATTGCCAAACGCTGAGCTACCCAAAGATAATAGAAGATGGGTCAAACTGGCTAAATATCAACCGATGGTTTAAGGACTGTGGAAATATCGTAAAAATGATAATTGCACTACAATACACTACACGAAGTAGGCAGTTCTGTAATAGAATACAATAATAAAAATATTAACAGAAAACCTTTAAATGAAAAAAACTGATTTAATTTGATCAATTTTATGTTGACAGTTTTCATCTTTACCAATTGGAGAGGAAACAGCCAATCAGAATCACTTCATCCTAGTCTGCGATTGGCAGGTTTTGTGGTACTTCTGTAACGCTGTGCCCAAATTGAGCGAGCGCACAAGGAGTTGAGCGAGCACGGAGCCGAGATGTGTGAGAGCGAGAGAGACGCTGAAAGCGAGAGCGCGGTGGCCGAGTTGAGCGCGCGTAGGGCAGATTGAGCGAGCGTGCGCGCCAAGCTGAGCGAGAGACGCTGCTAGCGAGAGCGCGGTGGCCGAGTTGAGCGCGCGTAGGGCAGATTGAGCGAGCGTGCGCGCCAAGCTGAGCGAGAGACGCTGTTAGCGAGAGCGCGGTGGCCGAGTTGAGCACGCACAGGGCGAAAACGTTGCTCGCGAATGTCCTTCTGCGCGCTCAGGAATGTGGCACTAATATAGCGCTATACTTACTTACCTACGACACAGACTGTAAACACCTAAAACTGCTGCTGTCTACATTTGCACTGAGAATCCACCATATTTTCACTGCCTTACGTCTTTTTGCAAAAAGTATTTAGTTTAATTTCTTTTTGCATACATGTATATACCTGAATACTCGTATGTCTTGCGTGTCTGTCTTGCTTGTCATTGTTAGTGCACTCATCACGGAATCTGAGAGAAACGTAATTTAAATCCTCTGCGTGTCCTGTACATATGGCAGAATTGACAATAAAGACTTTGACTTGACTTGACTTGACTTGACTTGACTTCAAATCACTTATCTAGTATACAGTCACAAAGGGACTGGAGAAGCATAGTGCAGCGTTTCTCAATCCGGTCCTCGGGGACCCCCAGACTCCCGGTAATGTGAACCATCTAGGGGTCTCAGGGAACCGGTTTGGGTAACACTGGCATAGGGAACAAGGCAGGGGACACCCTAGACGAGGTGTCAGTCTATCACAGGGTAACACATGCACATTGTCACACACTGTGGTCAAATTCGAGACAGTTTGCTCACCAAGCTGCATATCTTTGGAAACCAGCACAACACAGAGAGAGCAGACAAACACTGGAGAGGGGCGGCTGCACACTGACCTAAATACTATAATTACCACTGTTAGGATATTTTTGTCGCAGTTTAAGTGACTAGAAGTGTAAACAGTAGTAAAAACAGCCCAACAAAATGAAAAAGCAAACAACAGTACAATATGTTGTGTGTAAACACTGTTTATAGTCAATATACCTTTAAAAGGTGTACTTAATAATTGTATTATTTTATTTTACTGAGTCTTGGATCTCTTGGATTATATACAAAACAGCATTGCATTTTGGGCCCCAAAATTTCCCTTGGACTACTGTAATATTCCAATAAGTAATTTACTTTCTCATAAAATCCTTCTTTCTCTGGTTGTCATTCAGAAGAGTAATGGTAGAGCATCCATAAATTCACCCAGCTGAGGTCTGGAAAGCACTTCTACTGAGAGGCTCAGAAAGAACTGCTACCCTCAAGCCATCAGATTACTAAATACCCCTAAGTACCCCTGAACACCCCTAAATACCCCTAGGACAGTTATAATTTAATACTCCCTCCTCACACATGCACCAGGCACTTTATTTGAGCCATTTCTCATTTTTTCTTTTCTTTTCTCTTCCAATAGAACTTTCTTTTCCTTATTTATTACATATTTATTATATATATTTTTCTGTTTTATTCTTTTTTTTCCTTTATGTTATTTGTTATTATTTGAGTACAGGTTATTGTCTGACCTTGAAATTGCTAAATTAATGTAGCAATAAATCATGCATAACGATAATAATGTTAATTACTCTCAGTTATAAAATAAGTCTCATTTTATAACAGGTTTGACATGTTGATGAGGAAACCATTTTGAAGTGACATTCCAAGACAGTTAGTCCCTGGATCAAAAAAATAAAATGTGTTCTGGTAAATAAATAAAAAAAAAACTTTCTTGTTCTTTGGTTCTCAAAACCTTCTATTCATTACATGCTAATGCCTTTGTTACAAACAAGTCTCAACACGCCTGGGGGGTCAGAGTCAGCCCAGGCACCATTGTGAAGACAGACAAAGCTAACGTGCTTTTCGAGAGGCATCAGCAAATGCTCCCCACTGCATGCGTTTCCAGGAAAGTCCATCTTCCGTTTCTCATTCTCTGCGAGGTTCCCCTGTCCCCAGGCTTCCCGAAACCACACCAACCTCCCGTCTTCTAACTGCTCACCATGTCCTCCCCATGACGTGTTCTTTTGGAAACCCAGTGTAGATCCTCTTACCTGGGCAACCGGGGTAATGAAAAGCAGTTCAGCCATGAGAATCTTCATCACCTTTGAGGGATCTCGTCAGCCTTTCGACATCAACCAAGACCAGACAATTGGCACCATAAAGGCCATAATCAAGGTAACGAAGCTTCTAAATACTTTGTGAGATGTTATTTTTCAAACTGTTGTCATGATACAGCAGAATCCGCAAGTCATTTCTCCTAACTTTCACCTTAATACCTAAATTCCAGTTAATGTAATAAATTTTAATCAACGTTTTTAGCTTGTAATCTTAGATCATAATTAGACATTATTCTGACTATAGCTTTTGAGTCATAGAAGTCAATCATCGATTATATTTAATTAAAGCATTCTTCTCTCTATGGCTTTGCGTTTATAGTGGTCAATGCAATATTACTTTATATAAATAATATTAATAGTATAATTATATTTCAGCCATCATATTTCAGTATTAATTGAATAATTGTTCATGAAATAGTATATAAATACTTGAGTATAATAGACTTATTCTTCCAAAAACATAAAATAATCAAATTAATAAAGAAGAATGAAATGGACTTTTTAGGGATTTTCAAAAATAAAATGATTCTGATGTTCATACGGAATATTATAACGCTGCGCTGATCATGGTTTTTGAGTATGGCTTGTTTTCAGTTTAGTTTTAAAACATTTCTGAGTGTCCCACCCCTAACTGGAGTCCAAGCAGCGCTCAGTCTGCCAGCACTGAATGTCTCTGAAGTGTGAATCTTGTCCTGTTCAGGAATATTTTCATGCGCAGCTGTTAAATGACAGACGGGTATGGCGGTTCCTGGAGCTGAGGTTCGCTGGCGCCGCCCTGCAGGACGGCTGGACTTTGTCTGATGTCGGAATCGCCCCCGGAAGCACCATCAGCTGTCTATTGAAGGTAGTGGTCCATCAACCTCATTGCATGTCATTGTCACAAAAATGTATTACCCCAAAAACTCAAACATTTTGAAATATCAATGTTTATTTTCCCCATAATTTGGCTAATTGGACCGCATGGTATGTTTATCTAATGAACAATAAACTGTAAATATCATTTGAAATTTAGGGCAGACTATACTATTAGAATTGTTGCCTGCTGTAATGGTAATAACACAGTCTTGCACTGTAAGAAGCACACTCAGGTATTTGTATGACAGAAAGGCCCTCTAATTACTGCCCCAAGAAATATTCTCAACTTGTGCTTTGTTCCCAGCTAAGACACTCTATTTTAATTACGTGTGTTTAAACATTAGAGTCCCACGTTACTAAAATAAAGATAACTGTATGTTATCATTGGCCAGGGGCTGAGAATGGAATGTGATTTGTAATGTAAACAGTCACTTTACCCTGCAGGAATTTTACTGCATTTCTTGTCACTGGAGATAGACAAAGCAAACTGTCCTTCCAGGTCTGGGTGCTGTGAAGTTTTTTCACACATATCATTCTTACAGTTAACAAAGGTATGTTCACATGCATTCTCTGTCACACAGAGTCTCTCTATATTCAAAACCTCATAGTGGATTTACCCAGTATATTGCAGACTGCAATGACTGTATGAGATGGACAGTTAAATACAATCATGACATTCTAATAAAAGCTGACATAGTAAAACTCGTACCAACGCTTATCACGGTGGTTATGAGGGCAAGGCAGGGAACAACACAGGATGCGGCACAAACCAATCACCTGACAGAATCACACACCACTCACACCTATGGGTAATGACACAGGGAGAACTTGCAAACTCCACACATATGGAACCAATGGCAGCGATTGTAAAGGAAGAGGGTCCAAGCAGCTAGAGGAGGCTGAACCAACCGATCAGATGTCTTGGATCCACCTCCTCTACAATCTGATTGGTGATCCCTCTGGACCAATCATTTTTTGTTCTACTCTCAGAACATTTTTGGGTAAGTAAAATTCGCACAAGCTGTATGAATCTGAATGGCGCATTTAGAAGGGAAAGACCAGCTCAGGTTATGGTGCTTTTGGGTGAGCTCATTTAGTAAACAGTGAGTAACAGTGAAGCAGGGCTTTACTAACAGGCGGTATCTCTGTGTGTTTCAGGAGGAGAGCCGTCCGATCCTCTATGTCTTCTGCTCTGTGACGAAGGAGACTTTGCCTCTGATGGGAAACATCCTCCACCTGGGCGCCTCCGTCTCCAGGCTGAAATCCCTGGTGTCTTTTCGGAGTGGCCTCCCAGTCAGCTCCTTCAGGCTGACCACTCCGACAGGCCTGGAGCTCTATAACTGCAACTCGCTAAACAGCTACATTAAAACGGGTAACAGCTACAAATGATATGAGTATGATCTGCTTCATGTGACTGGCTCAAGTCTGAAACACAAAGCAGTACTTTGATGGAGTGTTCTAGGAAGGTTAAACATACTTCGTTATATTAATATTAATCTTAACATTACTGCCTTGTAGCAGTCCAAATTATTTGCTAGCTCAGATATTGTGATGCCTAACATCACATTGGACAAATAACCCATTATACCCAATATGATTAGTCATGCATTCTTAACAGATTATAAAAAGCAGAATGCCTAAATGGCCCAATGGTGATGATTATAATCCATTGTTCCAGGAGCCACTCTTCACCTTGATGTCTGGGACGGGTGGGTGGAGCTCCTGAAAGGCTGTTGCCTTGGGGACAAGCACACAGTCCAGCATTACCTTTCTGAGGACACGCCCATTCTAAGGTTTCAGATACAATCAGCTTAAGCATTTCACACAGCGCAGGTCAGACCCACATTCTCATCATCTAATTGAGCTTAAAATCTGCATGAATGTACACAGTAAGAGTCGAGGCTCACCATCAAATGAAATATCAGCTTAATGATGATGCAGTCTGAACACAACCAATAAGAACACAGGGGAGTGGCTATGGGGTGAAGACAAGTCTACTCTGTCACAGGTTTCAGCAGCGAGTGGCTCTATATATGGCTGCTTTTTTTGGACACTTGGATCTGGCGGTCTGGCTGCTGCGAGGAGGGGTGCGGGCGAACGAGCCAGTGGGGGCTCACCCCTACCGTGAGTGGTGCTGGGAGGCAGACCACCCAGAAATCAACAAGTGCCCCATCCACGCCGCCGCTGAGGCTGGCCAACTGCTCATCCTCAAAGTCTTCATCAGTAGTAACATTCTTAGCCTGGACTGCCTGGATCCGGATGGTCGTACCCCCTTGCAGATAGCCATCCGACAGCGGCACAGGGAGTGCGTGTGCCACCTCGTCTCCAAGTGGTGGTCAGTCGCTTGTTTCCAGGGTTTCACCTTCCCCATGTGGATTTATGTCCAGATAAAGCACTGGGCCCAAAAAGCACAGAAGAAGGCCTCCTCCTCCCAGGGCCTGGCATTCGGAGTGTCGTTTAGAACCACGGTTGGAAGCACTGTCTTTGTCGATGGTTTCACCAAGCCAATGATGACCTCCAAGGCCAGAAACAAGGTGTTTAAGGAAGGTGCCGTTAGAGATGCTGCTCACCCAGATCTGGCCACAAGCAAAGATCTAGCTGTACCCTCCGATCACCCTGCTGGCCTGGATTCCCAGGATGCACCAGTGCGGCTGCCTCAGCTGCTTCCTGAGACGGCAAACAGTAGCAGACCCAACAGGGGTCGCAGGGGGAATAACAGCTATTTCGATGGAAGTGGGGATCAATGCAGGAAGACTTGGACGACTAAAGCTCCTATTTCCTGTGACACACACCCCCAACATCAATCAAATTGCACTTTGCCTAGCAATCGGACACTCAAGGAGAATGCCATCCGCTGTTTGTCAATAGCAAGGTGAGCCCTCTTATGACTCTTTTCCACCACACCAGGTGCCGTACTTTTGGCACTTCTTGTGCTGGTTTTCCACTGGCGCGAAAACTGGTACCGACGCTGAATGACATCATCACAATGTGAGGCAGGATATTTTGCAGGCTTCTGATTTTGAAAGATGGCTGTAGCATTTAGGGCTGGTGATATGTAATGTTAATACCGACAACATTATTTGCAAAACTGATCAACAATAAACACATTTGGAGTCCAAAGCAACAAAGTACTGAAAAATGACCCCAGATGGCTGGTACTTTTAGTACTGATACTTCGCCGGGCATCAGTGGAAAAGGGACAGTAACAAATATTTTGCAGTGAAAGTATGGTACCTGGTACAGTGAAAGCGTCCTTAAAGCTGTTCTGTCTATAGTTAATAACCCTCCTGAAATGCACTGACCATGTATATTAGACCATGTATATACAAATAAGATCCATATCTAAGCTATTATAATGAAATGGCTCTTATCTATTGTAGTTACTCTGTCTGTTAATAATAGCGCCTTTCATGCTTCTCTGCAGCCAGTTGTGGTACAGATTATTAGTACTGGGTGGCAAGCTAATCGGCTGTTCTGGTCTTGTCCTTTTTGCAGCTCCTTCACAGAGAGGTCCTGGCTGCAGCAGCTAACTATCGCCCGGATACTGGTCAAAAGAACCACTGGAAACACATTGTAAAGGCACATGTGTCCACTGCAATGCCTTCCACTGTCATGCTCCAACTGACGTATCGGACCCAGCAAACACAACCTGATCCTCCATTATGATCAGTAACCCTTTACTAAAGAGGACACTAATAATGTAGCAGAACACGCTTACTTAATGCATTAATTAGCCAGTAACTAAGTGTTAGCAATGTACTGATCCCATGCTTTTTCATCATTAATCAATTATGACAGTTCATGTATTCTTTGTACTGTGGGAGGAAGTCAGAGTAGCAGGAGGCAGGGGCGTCGGAGGGGCATGGATCCCTATGTAAAATATATATATAAATTCTATAACGCAAGCGGGTGGGACCCAAGGTGACATTTTGTCAGGGGGCCCAGATTGTCTAGCTACTCCCCCCGGACCCCTGGATGTATCTGGAAACTCTTTCACCACTGAGACACCTAACCACCAGATATTATACAATTCTTACTCCCTTTAAGGTGAAAATTAATTGCAAGAATAGGGTTAGGGTTTACAATGTAAAGTTTATGACAACATGGTTCTGCTGACATTATTAGCACAGAACACCACAAACCAAATGTAGTACAATGTTAGTAGATTTGCAAGAAAGGTTCCTAAAAGAGTGTTATTATATAACGTGAAAAATAAACATAATAAAATCTGTAACTCGGTGTCTGTTCTCTTTTGTAATGAAGTACTTTTTGATACCTAATGTCTCTGCCACAGAATACTTTTTTATACATTGTTGTGAATGACTTTAAAAGATACAAAGTGTAAAAGTTGTCTGATTTCCAAGCAACTCCTAAGATGAATGTCATGGAAGTCATTTGGGTGGTGACATGTTACGTGAAGTCGTCATTATAGCGTCTTAAACGCTTCACAGCCCAGTATACTGACCTTATTTACACGTTCATGATGCAGGGTCGCCAACTGTCACACATCTGGTGTGACACTCATGCAAGAAATCTTACAACAAATCGTTATACCATTATAAACCTAAACTTAGCTACATCAAAAGCGTTGGGGTAGTTTGCAAACCCTACAGACTATTTACAAGGTAATAAAACTGTTACATACATGTAAATGAGTGCGCATGTATGCAGACTTATCTCGAATTGAAAATCTCATTCCATCAAGCTGACCAGAGTTAGCAACCCTGATGATGAAGTGTGATCTTTCAAAATGTTAAGTCTTTTAGAAACTTATCGTGGCTCGAAACAAGCGGAACCACAGTGTCCGGCATTCTACTCCAGCCGGAAACTTTAGGAAACGGCACGGTCATGTGACAAGAGGCTGGATTGATGAAGCTAGCTAGCTAATCGGATATAGTTTTTTTGTGTTTAGGTACTGTAGTTATAAGAAATCAAATAAAATGTTGCTAGTATTAAGCGACGAGCACAAGGAACATTTAGGGTTCCTGCCAGAAGTGGACTCTGCAGGTGAAGTAACTAACTTGAAAGAATCTAACTTGTGGCTTGATCATCAGTTGATGCCTTGGAAATAGAGTACCTATGCTTGCCATTATTGCGTTGTCAAGCGAGGTCATTTTTTAGCTGAGAGATTCGCTAACTAGTTTTGTATCTTGATACATCGTTTATTACAGCTGTAAGTTAACCAGCTATTGGTTTGGGATCATGTTAAAGCAGGGCTGACACGCGTTCAGACTCACGCAAGAAATCTTACGGCAAACTTACATTATTCTGTTATAAACCTAAAATTACATACATCAAAAGCGTTGAGTAGTTTGCAAACCTGCAGGATATTTACAGGGTAATAAAACTGTTACATACGTGTGCATGTGTGTGCGGACTTGTCTCGAATTAAATCTAACGCCAACCAGCTGACCAAAGTGGGCTTTCCTGTAAAAGGCCAATTTAATTCTCCTTGTGCCTGCAGTTGTTGGGGAGTTTGGACGGATCGCCGTGGAATTCCTCAGGAAAGGATCAAATCCTAAAATTTACGAAGGGGCAGCAAGTAAGTCATCCAGTGCCTCCTTATGTATTAAATTATTCCTGTACCATATTCTTGTCACGCAGATTCCCCCCCCCCCCTATTGTAAACCTATAATTATGCCTGAGCAAACATGTCTCACTCTTATAGGAAAGTTAAATGTGACTGCTGAAATCGTGCAGCATGGAGTGGAGGGACTTATGTACCTTCTTTCAGAAAGCTCTAAACTCATGGTAAGAACATCAATGGGCTATCTGAGGTGTGCTTAGTAGCATAACTGTATACACTTATGTATGTTTGCCTATATATACCATGCCCATTGTTCCTGATGCGAGAATGGTGACCATATGCATTTCTGTTTAGTGAGGCAGAAAGTTTAAAGGAAATGATTATTATTCTGTGAGAGCTGGTACAGCTGTACTAACTACAGTATTTGTGTGCCTCAGATCTCTGAAGTAGATTTCCAGGACTCTGTTCTGGTACTGGGATTCTCTGAAGAGCTGAACAAACTGCTCTTGCAGCTGTACCTAGAAAACAGGAAGGAAATCCGCCTCATCCTGAGCGAGCTGGCCCCTTCGATGCCTCACTACCATAACCTGGAGTGGAGGCTGGATGTGCAGGTACACGCATTACATTCCACTTTCGAGGCAGGAATTCGATTTCTAAAAACTTCATACCCTTATAGAGAGGTTTTGCCTATTCATCTCCATAGCAGGATTCTGTCATTGTGCTTTATAGAAGGCTGACCAAAGAGACAGGTTTACAGGGCCTGTTAGAGCCTTATTGTGATCCAGCAGTACCTGATCCCAATAAATTTCAGTACACTGAAAGTAAATGAAGCTTCATGAACCATTTGCAATGTTTTTTGACCCGACTAGATGGCACTATTTGTGGGCATGCTTCGAACCCCTTTTTTTTTTTTTTTTTTTTTTTTTTTTGAACAAAGATCACCATCTAGTCGGGTCAGGAAACACAGAAAGTGGTTCATTTGGCCATCGCTAATATGTAGTACCCAATTCTTTTGTACATGGAATTAATCCATGACCATTTCTAGTTTTTTGGCATGTGAGCAACACTTGAAATTCCTTTAAGCGCATTTTCGCATATTGTGGGTCTAGCCGGTTCAATGAGAGCTCTTGACTAATTGCCGCTATGTGTCCCTCCTCAGCTGGCCAGCAGGGCACTGCGGCAGCAAGTGAAACCTGTGCTGAACCTGAAGCTGCAGCTGGATGACAATGGGACCAGGCGTACCCACCTGTTGCAGACCGACCCAGCCACGCTGCTGCACCTTATCCAGGAGCTGGAGCGGGCGCTGGCCGAAGTGAAGACCAACCACTGTCGCAGGATCCTGCGCAACATCAAATAGTGCCTGCCGGGGGCCTCAGGGACCGGACAAAGCTACCACACCCTGTATCAGGGACAGGAGGGGACACTATTACCTCTAGCTACTGTGGCCTGTAAAATGTAATGTAAGACTGTAAATATTTCACATAGTACATTGCACATGGCAGACTCCATGACAGTATCCATGCTCCCAATGACATCACTTTAATTAGTTAAAATCAACACCAACAGTATGTGTGCACTTTGAAGAACTTGTACACTAAGACAGCTGAACCATGCCCTGTTTGTGTGATCTTTTATTTCAGATATCAGATCGATTCATTGTACGGGGGGGGGGCTGAAACCTGTTCCAGATGGCACAGGGCACAAGGCTGAGCTACGTCTAGGATATATAGATGCCAGTTAGCCTAACTCTGTATTCCCCAGCCCGGTCCTTGAGGACCCCCAGACATTCCATGTTTTCGCTCCCTCCCAGCTCCAAGTAAGAGCAAAAACATGGGCTGTCTGGGGGTCCTTAAGGACTGGGTTGGGAGTCAGTGGCCTAACTTGTGTCTTGGGACTTTGGGAGGAATACCTCAAGACACGTGGAGAACGTGCAACTGCACACATACAGAGCAGAGGTGGGATTTGAAGGCCCATTTCTGAAGCTGTGAGGCAATAGTGCAACCTGCTGAGTCACCCTCTCTAAAGTTAGTACATTCTCAACGAAGGCTCAGATTAATACAACATGCTACTGTCTTGAACCCCGTCATATTGGAGGAGCATTTGACACCGCGCTCACAGAAAGTCTTGGGACACTTAATTCTGTAAAAAATTAGCAAATTTATTAGTTTCATAAGTCTATTGACAAGCAATGTTTAACATATCTCCACATATCTTTCCAATAGACATTTTAAGTGTCTTAATTTCTTGACTGAATCATTCAGTTCTGTTTTTGCCATTTTGCTGTTAACTGCAACTGTACTCATCTGCTCCCTGATGGCTCGCAAAGCGATGCTGAGCAGTAATGTTTGCTGGTGTATGTTATTCCGCAGATATCACTAATTAAAAAGCAGCCAATGAATGCTTGTCAGTGAACTTTAGGACTATAATTTGGGTTTCAATGTATTACTACTTGGATGTTTCACTTTAAACTACTGGTTGTTTTGAATGTGATGTATATTTTTTTTGTAAATGAGTAACGTGATGATTTTTGTTACAAAACCAATAAAATTGCAATATTTTTACTGAATTAAGCAAGTGTACCAAGACTTACTGTGAGCTCTATGTTTGTAAGCTGTGCTTTGTATGGTCTGTATGTATCTGATAAATTTTGAATAAACGTAATTGTAATCACTTTACTGGAATAGATCATTTTAGCTCTTATTTTACCGGCCAGCTGTTCTTAGAAAAATATAAACAGCATTTATATCACAGGGCTGAAATATCATACCTTTAGAGAATATATAGAAAAACTTGCTTTATATGTAATGCAGGGGTTCCTTTGTCCTATTAGGGTTAGGGTTATGAGAGCGGGTAATTCTGAATACCAGTCTGAGGGTAAGTTTCAAACCTCAGGCCTTTAAGTTGCATGGATTTGTGTGGCTTTTATACAAAATCTAAAAAATTTATCACATTTGAGGGATGCAATGGAAAAATGCTGAAGGGAAACTGTTCTGACCTTTTGTAAATCTCTTGCATGCATTGCTGAGTAATTCTCTGACCTGATAAACATAACCATGCTGTTTTGTAACAAATGCCTGTACTATTGTTAAAATGAGGAGAAATCTGATGCTTTTTGCATATCACATTTTCTCCATGAAAGAGACTGACAAATGTGTACATACAGGTGTATATTTAACAAGTTTAGTGAAGAGTTTCCTGTGTAATGTGTCTGGAACTCCAGATCAGTTCACCTTAGGATGGTATTCTGGCTATAGATTTTCCACAATGAAATTTTTGGCTGACTGATTTTTAAAAATGTAATTTCCTGGTGTGATTTTATGGTCCCATCCACATATCCTTACATTTTGGAGGCATTGTAGGTCAAATCCTGCTTATGGATAGGTAGTGAACATGCATGCACCCATCAGCTCTGCTGTTTTTTGAGTATCATAATAACTTATATTACAGATATTGCGGGTGAGAACAGCCTCGGGCCAAATGGTAAAAAAAATAAGTGAACACGATCCCTTCTCTACCTGGTAATCTATGTAGAAAGAAAAATAACGCAATTTTAATCCACTGTACAACATTTGATACCAATGTGCCGTGAATACAACTACAGTATTAACTCAATTGTACCAACTTCACTGGATCCTGTTTACTAATTTTCTACACGATGGCCACAAGGGGGCAGTATGATTATAGTTTCTTTTTTTTACAGTTTAAAATATGATTTATTATGATTTATTAATATATTTGCTTTAATAAAAAAAATCTAATTTTATATCGGTTTCATGATGTCCAGAAATGTGTGATTTAC
This sequence comes from Mormyrus lacerda, assembly GCA_015163995.2. NCBI lineage: Eukaryota > Metazoa > Chordata > Actinopteri > Osteoglossiformes > Mormyridae > Mormyrus > Mormyrus lacerda. The sequence goes on along the minus strand of JAABNX020021298.1, from coordinate 5,635 downwards.
ATAAAAAGTATATGTTTAGAATAACTGGTCTTTCACCGCAATGGCTTGTGTCTAGAAAGACGTATACAAGCAATGTAAGAGAGAGCACGCAAACGAGTAATATGGCGGATATAAGTGTTCTTGATGATGCATTTCCCGATTAAGAGAATCACTCGATCTGTCCTGGCCATGCATATACGATGACTGTCCCCAGGAGTAAACTCTTAGTCCATGAAGCTACTTAAATTATTACTACGTTACCCATCCATTCTACTACTATTCTACAGCTGTCCTCTACTAATTGAAACTGAAGTGGTTATCAAAGGCGGAATAATCTACCAAATTATCCCCCGACATATGACCTTATAAAATTATGGTCAATAAATCCACGCTTCGTATATTCTTGGTGGCAAGGCATACACGTTTAGTCTGTCCACAACTATAAATATTAATCCAATCCGGAAAGGACATTCGTTTACTTTAGAATGTTTTTCAATTATGTAGGTAATGTACTTAATTGGGAGCAAAGTTTAAATAATCTGGTATCTGCTTATTTGTTTGAACTGATCAGGAAAAAAGACAATGTAAAGAAGGTAACTGGTTGTACCTATGACCTTTGTACTGGTGTTTGTTTCTTGCTACCTTGGCTAATGTCAGGTTTACGCTAATTCAGACGATAAATCCATCAAACATAGGCGGTTCTAGACACTATTTAGGGGGGCTTCGGCAAACTATTTTTTGTTTCACCCCCCCCCCTAAAAAATAGTTTTTCTAAAATCATTTAGAGACTTGTCCCAGACCTTCGCATGCATGTAGTATCCCCAAACTTCCTGGGGATCCCCCTCCTCTAGTTGACGGGGTGACGTCCCGCATGTCTTCAGGGGGCTGAGCCCCCTCCTAAGCGTCAAATCTTAGAATGGCTGCTGCCATCAAACAAAGGGATCGCCTTTAATAATTACTCCCTTTAACACACATTCTGCCTCGCTAAACAGCAAGTACCAAGTAAGGCGAATAAAGTGTGTGTTTAAATCCTAGGGACATTCTTATATTTATCAGTATAAAATGCAGAACCTCAAGCTTTCATACAGGCTTCATATAGATTAAAGTATATAGCATACCTTTCCTTGTATATAGTTTTCCGGCACGATTTCATTTTTTGGGATTTATGTGAAGGTAACATGCTATCAGCAATCAAATAAACTTTACTTTCAGATTATTTTGCTGTTATGAAACAGAGTCCCATGCGTAGGAGACGGTCAACCTGTAAAGCATTCGCAGGACTGTAGGAGCGCATTTTAAAAATACAAAACACTTAATATGTTCATGTTATATCATTGAATGAATTTTTAAGTTTCGAATGAGACGAAGGCACATCTCAAAACACTAACATTTTGTAATACAATACTGTTATACCACTATATTATTTGTACTCTAACCGAATACGATATAATTCGTTTTCCCACCTTATATGTATCGTTTTTTATTTTCTTGAAAAAAAAAAACCACAGTAAATCTGTGCTCCTGCTGTAGGAAAGTCAGCCGTGCCTCTACTTTCGTGCCTCATGAATAATTTATAAGAGATGGCGGACACAGATCACTTGCAAAGTTGAGTTTACAAACTTTAGGACGGCAGACAGATTAGTACGACGCGCACCGCGGAAAGGAAAAGTTCATGAAAACTTTTCCCATGTAGGGAAAACGATTAATTTGTTTTTTTTTTTTTGATCTTCCAAAAACGCACATAAGGCTATTTTAAAACCAGAAAAAACTCGACTTGTATTGGGAAGTCATTGGGGTAGACTTTTTCTTTTGAATTGTAGTTATTTTAACTATAATTTTACAAGTTGTCAAGTATTTTTCCTTCTAAGAAAATGAGTAACAATCATCTGCAACCTTTTCCCGGACAACAGGTTATCCGTGTTGCAAAAGACCTTGACACAGATCTGGAGGCTCTTTTTAACTCCGTTATGAACCCACAGCCGAGTTCCTGGAGGAAAAAAGTCCTTCCTGAGTCTTTCTTCAAGGAGCCGGACTCCGGGTCGCACTCACGCCAGTCCAGCACCGACTCGGGGAGCCACCCGGCCCGGCTCACGGCGCAACACGTCCGCTCGTACTCCTCTCCTGCCTCATTGCAGATCGGAACCGGATCCAGTACCAGCAGCAGCCCGGTGTGCCACCCCCGGCACCAGTCTATCGATGTCACGGGCGAGCTGCCTCTGCCACCGGGATGGGAGATGGCTTTTACGTCTTCTGGTCAGAGATACTTTCTTAAGTGAGTGTTCACAAACTTCAGTGGACAATTAACAAGAAACAAACATGATAACCATGATGATGATGATTCTTACTACTACTATTATTATTATTATTAATAAGAATAATGACAATGATTATTAATATAATTAATAATAATTACTACTATTATTATTATTAGCATCATCATTATTATTAATAATAATAACAACAACAATAATAATTCGCACTATGAGCTGACTTGCCCTTAATGCCATTGACACAGAATCACGGGTTTAAATCTCGCTCTTACAAAATGTTCATGTTCATCAAATGCGAAACTGGGTTTTTGTGTGTTGGTGTGAGTGGTTTTTGGACTGCATGCTTTATAACGCTGCTAGTAAAGACACTACCCTTGTGTTGCTCACTAGGACAAATGTGCCTTCATTATATTTAATCACGCTAGGAAAATTACTATTCAGTTTGTCAATTGGATGTAATTTGACTAACTTGGTTAGAAAACAATGGCGCTGCTTCAGCTAGTATTACGTACGAGACCATGTATGAGCGTTTTGATAAGCTTTACTGTTACTGCGGCTTTGTTAGCCACTGTCAGCCGCAAACCATTATATTGTAGCCCCGTTTCTCTGTTTAACCTAATATCGGTATACTAGTTCGCATAATTTATGAGTTACGCGCCTTGTTCTGGCGTAATTTCACGTTTAATGTTAACTGGTTTCCAGGGGCAGATGATTTGCGTAGTGTTACCTACTTCCTGCTGAAGTGGCCTTTTGGTTTAATTTAATTTCTTTTAACGTGTATAAATGCATTTTCCCCAAATCGACATGGGCTATAAACTGTACTGTCATTTCTGCTGCGCAGAGCTGATCGGTATTTTTACAGCCTCATTTTTAGTCTCCCAAGTCACTTAGCCGGCTTTCCTCCAGTGACATTTCCTTAACAATATATTTAATATTATCAGATCTCACCCATATTTTATAATATTTTTGTCTGGACTGCTGAAATATTGACTGTACAGCTCTCTGGGGATTCCTGATAGCTTAAGTTTTTATTGCCCTGTCAGTCAAGTTGACCAGCGTGCCATGTCATTAAGCGGTTTCTCGCTATTTCTGGTTCTGCCCTGTCAGGACAGTCCGCGCTGTAGATCAGGGCTTTAATATGGCTTCATAGAGGACAGCAATAGTTAAGAAGACTTTTCTTTCGTGTCCTAGTCAGCAGTCATTATCATATTGGAGTCGATGGGAGATCGCAGCAGAGCTTTGGTCACATTGGCAGTATGCGATCTGCAGAGACAGTATTGTAGACTGTTATCTGGATACATACCATCCATCATAGCTCCAGACTAACAATGATTCCCAGTTTCTACTCTGGAAAGAGTTAAAAACATACTCGAGACTCAAATTTCTTGTGACCCTAACCTAGTTCTTTAAAGAGCTTAAGAAACTAAACCCTAAGACTTGCCTGCTTGTTATGTACAATGTTAGTAGTTTTCTTATTTAAAAAATTAATTGCCAGTCTTAAGAATCCAGGATGATGTCCCTGCTTCCCTCTGATGGCAGCGGCGTTTCATTTGGCATGAACAGTGATTGTAGTACCAGACCTAGTACGGTAACCAGAGCTCATGGCCACTGACTTTCACTGGGGTAAGAAAGAGGTGGTCTGTTGCAGCTGTATGTCGCAGCTGCTTGGCTTTGTAAACCTAAATAGGTCAAACCTTACCCTTAGAAAAGACTATGGATTCTTCTGGGTGGTACTACGTCTTTTCCATTAGTGTCGATTTTGGCGTCGTCAGCCGTTGCGCCGTTGCTGCCAGTTCTCAATTTGCAGCCCTCTAAACGTGTCGGCTCCTGTCGCGATCTGAAGGCTGGACATGCCAGCCAAAGCCCCACCCTGCAATTACCTAATCATGCAAAATAAGTTGAGATGATGGGCCAGTTACCTCCTTCCTCATTATACACGAAGCTTTTCGGTTTATCCATCATCTATCATGTTTGAGGCCTTCACAGGATGTTTATACATTTGAATTAAAGCAGGTACAGGTTTAGTCGATCTTCCATGGCTTCTGCACCCCTTGCATGCAAAGGAGCTTTGCTCTGTTACTAACACCTAACATAATTAGCACGAACTGCCTAATTGCAATTCATTAATAGCCACAGGTGGTGAAACTGGTTTGGGGACATGACTTAAAACAACATTAGAGGTTTGTGTTACTATGTGCCTATATAAAGCTACAGATGGTGCAGTGGTTAAAATTTCCCCCGGTTGCAGCTGGCGGTGGACTGGTTAAGGGATTTGGTTTGTGGGTTCTGAGCCAAGGAGGAAAGCGGCCGATGAACCCTTCAGTGATGTACTCAACAATCATGTGTCTTTATTTGGGTTTCCTAGAGCCTTATGGAAACATGTCTGGGCCACTCCTTGACATTCTGTGTAGTTTGAGCCTCTTTAATCTGTCAATAACTGGCAGGGAAGCGTCACAAAGTCTTGAATACTAGTTGTTTTTGTATTTACACTGTCACGGCAAGACGCAGTGAAGAACCAGGCTGTGTTTATTTTTTCTATCACAGTTGGGAACTGGGACCAGCTTTCCGACTGTGGTGGTGATATAGTGTGAAAAAGTGAACGACCGGGGACTGATGCAATGCAGAAATATTTTCAGTTTCATGTTTGCTGCAAAACCAAAATGCACTGGATTGGTCCCACTGAGAAATTATTTGCTGGAGCAGAAGTCATTGGGCTTTTACAGCGTTTACTGCAAAATGTCCTAAAACCAAACATTCATGAATAGTGTTGCACTAAGCAACCTTAGGTCTGTCTGATACATTGTTTAACCACTCATGGAATGTGGTGTCCACATGGTATAATTCAAGGGAGTCTCTATCTCTGGAGGTTTCTAGTATAGTTTTTCACCACTTGTATGACTTTAAATACAGTTATGTTCTCTTTTGCTGATGATGGATTGCACTTTCTCATTGTCTGTCACTTGGTATTGTGATGTAAACATACAGTAGGGTGAATATTGGTTATGTAGGACAAAAGGTAAAACTGCCACACTCCTATTTGGTATTTTATACATTAACACCTCTGCAGCCTGTTAACTTAAGGGCTTTTCTTCACCTTTCATTAACGCATTTATGCTTTAACATTTATAATTAAAATTATATATTAAAATTTTATATTTTTTTATATTTTTAAATTGAGAAAGTAAATTTGCACACATTCTTCCAGTTTTCAAATATCCACCTTATGTCCTGATTTATTTTGACAATTGAAAGAATGCGTGTTTGTTTGTTGTATATTAATTAATTCATAAAGGTCAGAGTAGAAGGCTATATTTTTCTGGCCTTTTGGGTCTGAGAACGCAATGATTGATGGAAAATTGCAAAAAGGGGGGAGGGGGGGACTCTGC
>JAABNX020020891.1:0-21562 GCA_015163995.2 Mormyrus lacerda | reverse complement strand
ATCCATTGTGGTGGTGTATAGAGCCAAAAATGTTAGCATTGTGTCGATGTCCCAATATTTATGGACCTGACTGTATTCCCTCACCTGGATTCTGGAGAGAGCTCACAAGGTATACCCTCAGTCAACATGGGTGGTGCTGATGGGTGGGGCTGAACAGTGATTCCTGAGAGCCATTGACAATTGGAAACAAATTCCCTGTATGTGCAAACATACTTGGGTAAACTAACCTGATTCTGATTCTTTTGGAATTTCCAGTGTCCCATAGACGCCTCATTGACTGCCACTGTCTACAGGAGCTGACGTATCAGCGTGGCTGCCATCTTTGGCGGTTGCCTGCTTCACTTCCACAGCCTTAATTTCTGCTGAGAAAGGAGGTGTATGTACAATTTAAATATTCACAACTAACTGAATGAAACTGCATGTAAATACATGTATATGTACATATACAGACACACATACATTATACTCTAGTATAGCATATTAATAAGAATATTCATAAATATTTTAATAAACAGCTTCATTGTTGATTGAGTTTACTTCTCTCACTTTCACTCACTCTCTGTACAAGGGGACTTTACAACAACTGCATGACTTTCCTCACCTTCAAAATCATGACATTATAATCGAAAGTCAATGGACCAAAAATTAATTATATACAATTATATACAAATTATACAAAAAGACCTGGAAAGAAGACCCATCCAATATGTCGGCGACGCTGACCTACGTTCCGGTATGAAATGAGGCATCTACGTATTTATGTATATGGAGTGCAGTGCCTGGAGGGCATGGTAGTGTTTATGGATCACATCCTTGTGTGTGGGACAGCCATGGAAAAGCATAATACACACTCGGTGAAGGACAAAATGGGTAGGATATGCAGGCAGTCCACGGGAAAGAACATTCGACTTACAGACAACTTGTACTTACGAACAAACTGCCATAAAGCCTATTATATTACAAATTTGGGTTAAATACAATGGTTAATAATAACAAACGCACATACATTTGGAAAATGATACTGTTACGCAATGTTTCAATCACCCACTTTTTAGTGCTAAAGTATATTTGCGCATAAAATCTCTTGGATGGAAACCTGCAAACTATCTTAGATGATGGGATGGTTGGTACTGTAATCACCCAATACCTACACAGGGACTAGTATTTATCAGATCTGGAAGGGTTTGTAATGGATCGACTTGCAAGGTGATTATTGTTGCTTTTAGTGTTAAAGTGTGGTCATGTTATAAATCTCTATATATTTCTATATGATTTCTATAATTATACATAATGATACATATTTTGGTAAAACTAAAAAAGGGGAAATGTCATCTATAGGTAACCACTCAAACAACATATTACAGTAAGATACCTTATATTATAGAGATATTATGGTAACTTAAATGGTGTGAATGCAAGAGGGACGGGTGTTAATTAGTGTTCTTGAGAAGAATGATTTTGCTAACATGTCTCCCAAGAATGAACTTGGGGTGCAATGAATCATGGAACTGTTCTTGTTAGCAAGGATGCAACCAATACATCCTTGATATTTGGAGTGGGGCAAGAACGACAACCATGGATTTCTGCCCTCTTCCATGCTGTTGTTCTTTAGTATTGGAACTGCATTTTAGCAATGGAAAATGGTGTCAAACAGGTATGTGAGAATGCAAGAAGTACGAACACACCCTTAGAGTCTGGAGAGTTGACTACGGTTTGTGAAGTTGTCTGAGAGCTGTTTTATTGTTAATAAAAGTAACTTGTACTTTGTTGTTTGATAGAGGGTATCCCTAAATCCGTCACAACTCTAACACATAATTTCATAGAATTAGTTGAAGCTTTGTTTGGACAAGTGCCAGGTCTAGCAGAATATGAATAAGTTGGATTTGATGACATATTATGTATGATTACAAAGATTTGGGTGAAAACATTTCTCACTGTAAAATGCATAGTATTTATGCAAATCATCTACTGTAGCTTCTGACTTTGCAGTCATGTTTTTTTAGGAAAGAACGCAAAAAAACTAAATATTTAATAAAAATTAATTTGAGGGCTTCAAATAGCAAATTGAGAACTCATTGAGAAATCATTGCCAGACACAAAAAATAACTTACCAAATAATACTAAATAACACATAAAACAGGAATAATAAGATATTCCGCATTGTATTGAACTTGGGTACTAACATCAACCGCATTAAAACAGATTCACGGTGTGATATCAAGGATTGTAGCAAGACTGATTGTATGTGGCTGGTCTCATGACTGTATATCTATAATTGGCTTGCTGATGAACAAATGTTAAACAGTGTTTTTGCTTTTCTCTTGTTTTGTAAAAGCAAAAACTCTCTTTCAGATTTCTTTCCATTACTGAAAACAGGTGCTAATGAAGGTCTAAAAGGAACACGAATGTTAGTAGAGCGTTCAGTTCTTACTGTTATTCTGTATCATGGAAAATGTTGATCATAGTGTTAATGAGAAATAAATGGAATGTAAATAATGAGACATAAAAATATGAATTATATAAATTACATTAAAATATGAAGATATGGGGAAAGATACTGAAAATTAGTTTCTAAGTGGAATGTGCAATAAATGAATAGGTGTAGTTTCAGACTTGGAGCATTCAGGTAAAAACACATTTATTGGCTTTTACATTTCCATTTGATCAATCCAGAAGATCTATTAGTTGTATGGGGTGGTGAATGTGAGGAGTAGTGATCAGATCAGGTCATGGGGCTGTTCGGGGAATACAAAGCTGTTGTTTCCGACAGTCCAGTCCCCTTTCTAGTTTTTGCCGAATTATACAGACATAAAATATCTCCAGCATGTTTACTTCTTTCTTTATTTTTTTCCACGGTGTAGACCATTGCAATTGCCCACCCCCATTTCCTTACGAGTTACTAGCCGTGAATTTAAACTAGTACATTCAGGGTGGGTTGTTGCTGTAGGTGCACTGTGTGGCCTCCTGAAGAATAGACAAGAGTCTCTTATCGCTCAGATATGCTTTGCTTCATTGTATGCTTAATATGGGTGTCCGAGCAGCATTCTTCCTCAGACTGACATCATTCAGTAGAGTTATAAATGTTTCTCAGCATTCCATGGAACTCACTATCAGGAAGGGGGAAAAATTTTTATTAAGGGAGAGAAGGGCTTGTCTCATGCGTCGCTTATCTATTATTAAAAGATACAGGAGCTGGGTGTTCTGAAATGTCTGAAATATTTTGAATGGCTTTATGGGGGGAAAAAAGAGAGAATTGTTGTAACATATTCTGTCACATTTTGTAAGAAAATGGACATTGAGGTGAGAAATAGAATTTCCCTCATAATTCTCTTGCATAATACCTTTTTGTTAAAGTATTACAGTATTATAGCTTAATGCCAAAATGTAACCTTGGAAACTTGCGCAAGATATAAATACTGAGCATTAAATATTAAAAAGGGGCCCCTGCCAAATACAGGGCGACTCATTCCAAACGCAGGAGGGAAATTGGTTTATATTCAAATTAAAATTTGCCAGAGCAAAAGGAGATTAGCCCACAATACATATTCAAATGCTAATGCTGAACATTTGTCTGAGGAGCACTGGCCCATATTATTCGACTTTGCGTGACTGTCCCAAGTGCTAACTCATGCAGGAGATTAGTAAGTGCAGTGTTTGTTAGGGGCTGTGACAGCAATACATTTAGATACGCCGCTCAAGTCTGCACCAGGATCAAAGCCAAAACAATCCAAAAACATTTGCATTAATTCTGCTATTGCAGCTTGCCAAGGAGAGAGGCTCTGGAAGGTTGTAGTTCTAATTACAGACTAGAACAGGTGTTCCTGTTTTTGGACAATAGGTTTAGCGGTATGTGTTATGTTTATGTGTGAATTTCTGATTAAGTATATGCATGTTCACATGCAAATGTCATTGATTTTATAAGAATATTATTTGTAATAACTACAGTATAAAATGAAAATGTATTTAATAATGGCATATAAAGTGGGATGACCTGTAATAATGTTTATATACTACAGTATATGGAAAAAAAGTATCGAGGTGCGTCTCCTAAATCTGAATTCAGGTGTTTCATTCAGACCTTATCATCACCTAGCTATGCAGTTAGGTTTACAAACGCTTGTGAAAGGAATGGTTGTTCTAAAAAGCTCAGTGAATTCAAGGGTTGTACTGTCATAGGATGCCACCTTTGCAATAAGACAGTTCATGAATTTTCTTCCCTGCAAGATATTCCATGGTCAACCATAAGTGGGATTTAGGAACAGAAAAAACTCAGCCATGAAGTGTCAGACCACGTAAAGTAACAGAGCAGGGTTGCCGATCGCTGAAGCACATAGTCTGTAAAAGTCACCAGTGCCCAGTTGTCTCAGTACCTCCAGAGTTCCAAACTTCCTCTGACACTGACGCACAAAACACTGCACAAGGCGCTTCATGAAATGGACGTCCATGGCTAAGCAGTGGTACAGTATGCAAGCCTCACGTCACCAAGCATCACATGGAGTGGTTTAAAGAAATGTGTTCTGTGGAGTAACAAATCACACTTCTTTGTCTGGCGGTCTGATGGACGAGTCTGGCTCTGGCAGATGCCAGGAGAACATCACCTGTGTGACTGTCCCAGTGCACAAAGCAAGGTCCATAAAGGCATGTTTCAGTGTAGAAGAATTTGACTGGCCTGCACAGAGCCCTGACCTCAACCTCACTGAACACCTCTGAGATGAACTAGAATGGAGATTATGAGCCAGGCCTTCATGTCCTACATCAGTGCCTGACCTCACAAATGTTCTTCTGGTGAATGGGAATAAATTCCCACATGCACACTCCCACTCTTGTGGGAAGCCTCTCAGATATGTGCCAGCTGTAATAGCTGCAAAGGGGGGACTAACTCCATATTGATGCCTATGGATTTAGAATGGGACGTCATAAAAGTTCCTGTAGGTGAAATGGCCAGGTGTTCCAATACGTTTGTCCATATAATATAATACAGGAGACTTTTTTGCCACATTCCCCTTTTTACATTTAAAATGGATGGACTTTAATATAAACAGTTAATCCTTGATCTTGGGGTAAACCAAACCAGAATAATAATGTTATGCTTGGCAAATTATATACCCATTGGCTGGTGTTGATTGTTTCCGTGTTTGATTTCCTAAGTTTCTGACTCATAGAGGCTTGCCAGGGAGCCACAAATGTGCCTGTATTAACACATACTAAAGGCATATTCTCTGTCCCTTTAAACACTGAAACCCATAGTGTAACACAAAAATGTTTCTGATCTTACGCCCTGACTTCAGGGTATTTATTAGTTATGCTCTCGCTCTGCAATGATGACATTCACTGGGTGTTTTAAATTTCATCACGACATACAGATCTTAATAGATGGTATTAATCGGTAATGTTTTCTTGTACAGCTCTGCAAGCTGACAAATGCTTCTACCAAGACAAAGAAATGCTTTTATTACAGTCCAATGATATTCAACAAGAATACAAAGGTCACCATGGAAATAGAAAACAGCAAGATTCAATATGTATAATACTTATGTTTATTTGTAGGGCTATACCGCTACCATTAGTAATTCATTTGCTTATTTCTTTGTATTTTTGTTCAAGGCACTGAACATTCTCCCTCCTAAGAGCCAGGAAGAGGTTTGATTGATTCTGAGACACAGTAAGATGGCTTGTTAATCTCAATGCAGGCACACTGGGACTGTAGGCCAGTCCAATACAGAACATGACCCACAGGAATGATACTGCTCTAGAGGGGAAACACACTGTAGCCAAATCAAATGGAAATCAGTTCTGCAACATGGTAATTCGATCAGGTCCTACATTAATAAACTCACTCTATAAAAAATCCATCCCCTTATCCTTGTGGAAGGAAGTAATGAGTAATTTTAAGTGGATATCAGCCAGATGGAGGATTAACAAGGTAATGTATTTGGAGAAAAATAATTTCAGATTGGTTACTGCCACAATCTAGTAAGGTAAGTCATACAACTTGTGAAATGAATGAACTTTAATAATCTGCTATAGACACCAGCATGATGCATTATTTTATTTAACTTTATAAATGATTTACTGTGTATATAAAACATTCAGAAATACTGTTTTATACCCTGCGCTTCTCTCCCTGGTGTGTTTGTGTGCACATGGAAGTTTTGGCTCATCTATCCTGATGACCTACGCTCACCCATTTGGGATGATAAATAGCCTTGCACAGCTGATGTTGGCTGTTGGTATGCAAACCAGGACATCTTGATAAATATGATTACAGATGTGTATTAAGCACCCACATTGCCCCCCCCCCACCATCTCCCCCATCACTGCAAAGTTGCTTTGACAGTTCCAGTGACACTGCTCCTGGCTGAATACCCCCCCCCCCCCCATGTATATCTGGACAGTCCACGTATAATTAGAATTAATGTTGAGTGTGGACTAAGGAAATGAGGCATTATAGAGGGAATCAGCTATTCATTTTAATTTTATGCATCAGTTGTTGAATTTCACAGGCCATAATGGATGGACTGCATTTCTGTTTCACCGCTGCCTGCATGGCAGGACAATCTTGCTTCTCCATATGCATTAAGAGGAGAAATGGTCCTTGGGTCAGAATTAACAAGGGGAGAGAGAGAAGAGCTCTGGTGTCTAACAGTGTGCAAGAAATGCTGCAAAAATATTAGTGCTACAATATTGTAACTACGATTTTATTACTAGATTTTCACAATAGCACGACATATGCACCAAATAACATTAACTATATTGTTAGGCATAAAAAATATTCCATGCATTTATTCTTTCTGGGTGGAGAACATTCCATACAAGTCACCATCCCATTGGGTGCTGCTGCTATGGCTGATACTACTCTCAACCTGCCACCTTCCCCCATATACATTGCTACCCCTGAGAGGTATTACGGTAATTCTAATGGATGCATGCATTTCCTTATACATTTCTCAACTTAATACTTCACCATTCTGAGATATACCGAGCCAAGTCGGACACTTTACAATCAGAGGTAGACATTTCAGGTCCACCTCGAAAGAATCACAGTCACTTAATATTGAATTGGTTAGTTGAAACAAAATCTAGCTCTGGATTTTTACTTTCTGGACCTGAAATGTCCACCTCTATTTATAATTTTACCATTAACAGGAAACGCGCTGGAGTGGATTGCAGCACTATGGCATTGAAATAGCCCCACACTGACTTCTGTGACCAAAACTTCAGTCAACACCAGAATTCGCTCTTCCTATGCCATTTTTCTTCTCAAGCCATGTTCCTGAACCCCTGCAGCTCGGGCAAGCCCCCATTCTCGATTGGTAGTTTTGGACATTTCAGACTTCGCTGCCCAGCGAGGGTGAGAACATGGTGATGTTGTGTTGATCTGTGTTGTTCAAGTGTCTCATAAGCAATTTTCAGTTCCAGTGGTGATTCCATGTAGTAACTGATCACTGTCAATTACGGCACTAGTCAACTTAGGGGCAACTGGTAATCTTTTTGATGGAAGGTAAACCCAGAAACTACAGGACATCTTTCTTCCTCTTTATGTACATATTTTTGATTAACAACCTCACCCCACTCGGTGTGTAATACATGTGATGGAACTTCTTCATTTACAGCTTGGTTTGTTTCCTCCGTAAGAGACACAGCTATTAGTTGTTTTCTCCTCAAGGGACCCCTGCTTCTAAGGCACTCCTGGCTCAGGCTCAGTAAGCATGAGCCAATAACTGAACTCTTGGCAGGTCAGGTGGGCTGTTTCTCACTTGGTTCACTTTCACAGTTACATATCCAAGAACAAAGAACACATTGTCTTTCCAGTTTGAACTATCACATAAACCTGCCACCACTGTGATCATCCTGTGTTGTGGCACTCATTAGATAGGAGCTTATGCATGGCCTTCAAGAAGCCCTCCACAAGTTCATCAGAAACTTACTTATGTTCCAGTCAGCAATCATCCCTGAGCACAGGAACCCCAGAATAACATGAACCACAGAACTAGGAACCCGTCGGTTCTGGTATCCCTGACGGTGTAAGGGATTTTGATCTCTCCCTTCCTTTTATATTTGAATAGTTGAATAGTTTACTAATTGAAGTACTCCACTGCATTCACCCTGATTATCCTACTCCTAACCCCATGGCCACCCGCCTGGTATGCAGTGTAGGGCTTCTAGAGCCATCTATAAAGGGGAGGGGGCAGTGTCTTGTCGAGTTTCTACCCATTCCCCACAGACCATGGTTGTGTATTGTTATGGACTTTATTACAGATCTTTCCCTTTCAAATGGTTTTAGTACTATTGGTGTTCCTGTATATCGATTTCCTAAAATGTGTTGGTTGTTGGTTATGTGGCCGGTGGAGGTAGTGAAGGATTTCTATATATTTTTTTTTCTTTCTCTTGCAGATGGGACATCATAAATTAGTTGGCTAACAGGCATTTAAGGAGCCAGCTGGGGTCCAATGGAGCAGGCAGATATACAGAAACCTAGAGTCCTGAAATGAGTAATGTTCGCCGAGTGCAGGGTTTGGTGCTGGTGTTGTTGAAGGTTTGGTTCTCCATTTTTATGTCCATATGGTAATGGTGCTTAGTACGCTAAGTGGGTTTCTGTTTAGTATGATAGTGAATAAACACTGATTAAGCTGCTGGTATTGACAGTATTTTAAGCATTGCAGTATAGTGCTGATATTGATAGTATTTTAAGCATTGCAGTATAGTGCTGGTATTGATAGCATTTTCAGCATTGCAGTATAGTACTTAATTTGTGGGTCATGTGCGGTATGGTTTGGATTCTATTCACATTAATTAATGTTTTATTTGTATTTATTTGCAGCATTTTGTCTCATTAGCCATTGGGTGGGCTATATGCATGCAGTGTTAACTACATACTTGTATCAACCAGGTATGTGGGTTTTTGGGATGGGAATGTACTTTTGGGGATTCTTTTGCAGAATTCTAAGTTTGTATTATGTGTATCTAATGTTTGTTTGTTTCTTTCTTTGACACAGCCAGATTGCTGGCTGCTGATCTCTCCCTTTATATGTATCTGGGGAGTGCAAGAGGGTTTTAAATAACAATAATCAATACTTTATTAATCCCTGTGGGGAAATTGTCTTCACGCCTCCCCCAACTTGCTCTTTGAGGAATAAGTTGCTGCTCTTTATTAGGTTGTTTTAGTTGTTTTGTTTTCCATTAGCCTGGTGGCAATAGGTCGTATATATAATGTAGTATTGAAGGAAATGTGAGCCATAGGCTAGAAGATTTTTTAAATCCTTCCCCGTTTTTCCCTTTTGTTTTTACGGGGTTTGGCTTGGGATAGTATGGGGACTGATGAGTAGCGAGGTTTTGAAAAGCATGTTCACCAGCATAATATGAGGTATGTGGTGTATTTTCACTTTTAATGTGTAGTGTTTTAAGTGCTTGAATTGATCCACACATGGCCTTAGACCTCAGCAACTTGTTAGTGCTCTATCTTTGGTAGCTCGAGTAGCTTAAAATGCAGATGGCTTTGTTATCCCCCATTTTTTATCTATGCACTGTATCTATTGACCAACTGAAATGGCATGACTCCCAACATTTAACAAAGATCCTGCTGATACAAAACCTGCTGATACGTTTTTTATAAGACCGAATTTCCCCTATCTCGGTTAATCTAGTTTAGGATTGGCATAGTGGGCCCACACCCGGGGAAGAAGGGGTGTTACAGTTAATCTCCCTTGCTGAATGTGATGGAACTGGATGAATGTGTTTAATCAGGTTTTTAGGTTCTTCATGGTAACAGAGGACATTATCTTAGACCTAGGGCCACATTTCACACCTTGCGTGTAAAGGTCATTCTATGCCTACAGTAACTCGAGGTTAACATTAACCTTCTTATGGTTATGAAACTCAAATTAATGGCTAAATGGAAAGACTGAATCACAAGAGTGGTGGTATCCTGAGACAGTACTGCTCCTGAAAGTAGATGCATTGGAATTCTTTCTTAAGCAGAATTTTGTCACTACTCATTGGTTCACATGTCAGTTTCTATATCACATGTGTTTTAGGCCCCCCTCCCGCCCCAGTATATTAGTCTGTATATTAGTCCTTTCAAGATGATGAAACATATTTACCATATGTTTGCCCTCGCCAATCATTTTCACTTACCACCCAATGACTGGATTAATTTTACATTCTGTGTCACCCTGTTCGTAGTTTCATACAGTGCCATGAACTCACCATTTGGTTCTGCAGCACCTCTGCAGAACCTCCCTGCCCCATGCTGTCCTGAATAGTTTACTCATTGAAAAATTCCGCGACATTCACCCTGATTGTCCTGCACCTAACCCCATGGCCAACCACCTGGTATGCAGTCTAGGGCTTCTAGAACCATCTATGAAAGGGAGGGGATAGTGTCACACCTGCACTTATCTGCATTCAGCCAGCCATACCCAGCATTCCCTGCATACTGAAACTCATCCGCATCAGTCGTCACAGATTAAAAGCACCTGTTCTCAGTTCACTTCTTCTAAGGTGTTGCGTGTTCTGCCATATCAAGCATTTATTTCATGATCTGCGGCCTGTGCATGATTGCTACTTGTTCAGCATTGTTTTAAGCAATTTTCTTTGCGTTGTTTGGATTTTTTTAATTTTGTTAAGTTGTATATGATTTTGAATAAAGATTTGGATTTGCATGTCTTTGTTTGCATCTGTTAAGTTTTTGACACTGAGCTGGTCCTTGAACTGCGAGTCTGGAATTAATCTTGCCGTACCCGCACTTGGGTCCTCCCTCTGTCCAGTTATTACACGAATATCTAATTTCATATTATGTATACAATAATTTGAAAGAAGTTCACAACAGATGCAAACTTTGAATGTCATGATTCTTCAGAAAGCAGAAGATGAGAGGGGAAACATGGAGGGGAAGAGGATAAACAGCAAGTAGTGCTGCTGAAGTGATGGCTGGTTTATGTGAGGAAGGAACAGCGCAGGATAGCTTGGCACTTAATTTAGTGAACATAAATGAGAGAATGAGAAATAAACAGACTCCTGCAAACAGATTGGAGATGGCATGAGCAGGCTGATGGCAAAGAATTTACATCCAAGCGGGACAGTATCTCAGCTAATCAGATTTTTGTAATGACCCTCTTCAAAAGCTTTCCACTGAAAATCGTGTCCAGATTCACCACCAACTGTTAATACCTGTGGCGATATAGCAGCAAGGGTGATTTTGGCCTTGATAAAACATTTTGTGGGATGGAAGTTCACTATACTTTGATGGTAGAAGTACTGTGTCTACCATCAAAGCTATTTCCATGAGCATTTCTGCCCTGCCAATTCAGAGAAGAGTGCAGAGGTGTTTCCTGGAGGCGCAGGAATCAGACAGTATAGCACAGCTTAAGGCCACCTTGCCTCATGTCCAGATCACCACACATGCATAAAGTCAGTTGCACAATCCAAGGCACTGTCTGAGCCAGTCAGAAGATACCATGTCAGAATAGAAGCGGGCTGACGTTCCACTTAATGATTATACAGTAGCAGTTTGTACTTCTGATTGTGTCCTTATTGTTGTTGATGATTTTCTGTACACCTGCTGTATCTTGACACACTGACCTTCTAGATAAGCACATCCATTTTTCCAAAAATGAGTAATAGTTTTAATATATTCTAAAATGCAAAAAATAGCTAAACAATGAGTTACATGATGAATTACTTATTTAGAGGTAAATTGCTTTTGAATACAGTACTGCACCATAAGTTTTATATATCATTCCACGCACAGCTGTGTCAATTAATAACGACATTCTGTACTGTAAGGAATACAAGTCAATGCAGGTCTATGGAAATGAGATGGAACTTGTTCAAGTTCATTATGTAGTTTCAGTGTCTGAAGACGATTGTTGCTTATATAGAAATGATATTCAGTTTCACTCAAAGCACTAATGTGGAAGTGCTGCAAACAGTTCACTTTATTCAGTACGAAATATACATGGAAATTGGACCCGTGTCGGTAAAACACTGAATAACGGCACTGCATTTCCGCAGAAGTTCTGTTGCAAAAAACACAGTACAGGTACAGCACATATATGTCACATTTCAAAACTTTATTTTAACATTTGTGTAAAATTAATGTATGCATTATATTAAGGGATGCAACAAATGGAACTGACTGACACTGCATTCAGACCACAAATAAGGATGGGCAGAAAAAGTATCCTGATGAAGCTGATCTTATTGTATAGTCATGCATAATGTTCAGTTACATGTTCGCAAATATTCAGCAGACTGCACAGGCTTTTCGTCTCTTCTCATCTTCCTACTGGATTGTCAAGTGACTTGCAGAAGCATTGATAAAAGGCACAATGCAAATTCAAGTTGTAATTGTGATCATTATACAGTCATTCATTTATGCAGCAATCTGACTTACTCTAGTCTTGATCAGACTGTGGCTGCATGCAGACCATCAGACTCTGGACAGGCTTGCTTTCCCCCCACAAAGCTCCTCTTCATCTTAATTAATAATCATTAAAGTCTGGTCAAATTGCCAAACCATGAAATACTGTGCTGTTCTCTTTGAATTCATAGAAAGTCTTAAGAGTAGTGAAATTTATTAAAACTGATATAGAGACATACCAAACAATTGTAACTGGATCATATTTAATTTATTTAAAATTATCTTAGAAATAGCAACACATAAACCAAGAAGCCTAATGTTTTCTATTAAAGTGCTTTGAATACTGTACAGCAGTACAGAAGAAGTTAAACAGTACAAAAATTCAGATACAATGTAATACTTACAGTACTCATCCTAGGTCAATTCTCTCATAAAGACTTATGTACAATAATTAAAACTTTGAAAAAGAGTCAGGCGTTCCTAGTGTAAAGGATGAAAGATAATTTCTAGAATATGTTTAAGAAAAAAATCCACTTTAACTGTACCCCCCAACCGTTCATTGCAATAAATGTATTGTAATCTACGGAAAGGCCCCCTCCAATGGGCAAAATGGCAGTTGTTGTCCCTGGTTATTTCAGGGGTCATGGGTTAAAAAGTTTGGGAATTCCAGTATGAAATTACATGAAAGTCAGGCCTAGATCACACAGGTCTACAAAAAAAAAACAAATCAGTTGCCAAGGTTTTTTGAATGGATTTATGGTATTTTGAGGGTGCTGAATTAAAAAATCACATTACTTTTGCTGTATTGGTTCTAGTTTTTGAGACAATGGACATCCATGATAATAATGCATTGCCCCAATGCGACTTGAGTGTGATAACAAATGCAATAGCTTTTGGTCTGTCTTTTAACTCTTTAACAGTGTCATAGGTAATGAAATGAATGATGAAGCATTGAAGGAGAGTCTGAAAATAAAATTAGAGAATTTTAAATCTCACATAGAATTTTAAAGAATCAATGTGGATGTTTGCATGTTCATTTATTGCTGTTGTTACTGTGGTGGTGAATATTTACCCTGGTCAAATCTGCCAAGTCCCTCCAAAGGAAGGGCATCATGGGAACATCTGTCTGGTATTTAGCCAGAAATGGTTGAAATGCTCGTGATAGGGTCATGAAAAAATGCAGTTTGGCCAGAGGAAGGCGATCCATTCAGGCTTCACAAATGCAGTCAAAAGAAGATGTCCCTGGGTTTTTCACCTATTTTGACTTCACCAAGTCCACATATTTCAAAATAGAGGGACAGACTTTCAATGCTCGTTTGACAGCTGGCAAATTTTCGAGCCACCGATGGCCACAGAAAGGTAGAGGGAATATTGAGGATGATGTTGCAGCTGTGAAGTCCTCTCTTCTGGCTGGTGCAGAGTGGAAAAGAAAATGTAGAGCTTTGAGCACTTTCTCCACCATCCACATTTCAAAACCAGTCTTGAATGAGTTGTGAAGGTTATGTACCTGTAGGCCACAACTTCCTGGAATTACTAACTGTGTCCCAGCAAATTGGTCACCACAGCATGAATGTCAGCATTGGATGTATAAGAGTGATGTATGCTAACCGTTTACAAAGCCCATAGCACTTCTGCTTTCAGTGTGTCAGTTGAGGAGAATGTACTGAAGGCAATGCTTGTCATGGGATCTGGAGATGCTACCAAAGCGTGTGTAGGCCTATCTGTAGAGGTTGTACTGGCAAACAACTGAATGGCGACAGTTGTTGTCCGACTTTTGACAAAACGCTTGTGCTTCTCTACCCTGTTATCTGAGTTGATGGATTTAAAGCCCATTGTTGCCAGGTTGATGACTCTTTTTACAAAGGTTGCATCGCGCTGCATAGACATTAGTCGTCTTTTTCAACCAGCCACAGTACTTTTTTTGAAGCATTGACATTAATAACAATTAATAACTAATTAATATTGTATTGCTTAATCATATCATACATAACGTTTTCCTGTCCTTGTTAGATATTTTTAAATTTCTTTTTTGTATGGTGTTAGACAGTTTACTTAGTAGTTGTAACTAAAATAAAAAAATTCTTGCAGTTCTGAATGCTTTTCAAACACGTTGCGTTAATTAATTAATTAACTATTAAATATCTTAGAAACTAGAGCCAATCTGGCAAAACCAAAGTCATATTCTTAATCAGCACCATGAACTTAATATGAAACCATTCAGACATCGTTGGCAACAAGATCACTGTATACCAATGTAATCCTTTGTAATTTTTATATATTTAACATGCTGCCATATTATTCTCTGAGGTACTACAAATGAGAACTGTGAAGAGGTGTAGTGATTTGAAAGTAGTCTCTTGCATGGAGAATCCATATATTTTTGCACATACAGTATTGTACCAACTGACAGTAAGGAAAAAAAGGTCCACCTATTAATACACATAATGTGCATAGTATACAAACATGGCATAGGAAAAAGAATGCAAAAAATGTATAATATACTGATAGCAATGATCATTATAGTAATTTTGTTTTGCGTAACGCAGGTGAAACGAAGGTGAAACTCAATGTGTGTATGGTCTCCAACAAGGTCTGCATGTAGTGAGCATAGTGAGATATATGTGAGATATTTTGTGTGCATAACACCCGCAGCCTGGCAAGCCTCAATTCTTTCATGCCCAGTCTCGCCTGAATGTTAGCAAACCTGTGATTAATGAACACATTTGACTGGTTCTGTACATAAGGACTTTCTTTGTGAGATATTGCATGTTTACTTATCAAACTTGAGTGTTATTTTCTGTATTACCTGCTCTCTTACGCCTGATCTATCTTGCTTTAATCTTGTGCTTTTGGATTTGGGTAATTTATAGCCATGTTGTATCCACTGTTTTTTGATCTTCTGCTTGTGTTTCTGACTAAAGATTTTGGTTTACCATTTGCATTTGGTTTTCTCTGTGTCTGCCTTGCAAATGATTGGTTGTGTTTGGACTTTGATTTTTCTGGCTATGCTTTGGATTTCATCGTATACCCAGAGAAAACATTTTGGATGTTTTAGGTTGTTGCCTGTCTAAATTAACCAAAAGTAAAATAAATGGTCCTGCTTGAATGTAAAAGTAACCCCATTTCCATGGGCTTCATTTATAAAACAGAATAAGCCTGACAGGCATGACATCACTAAACATAACCACCTGGCAGTGAAGCTACCAGGACGTTAATAATGGGGGTTGTTAGACTGGCAGCTCACTCTTGTCACTTCCTTCAACTGTTACACTGCAGGGTGTTTCTCTGCATTAATGGAATTAATGAAAAATTGAAAAACAGGTTTTTGAAGGAGAAAATAGTTTGGGGTGGTTTGTTGGGTGATACTATTGCCTGATATGTTTGGGATTCAAAGCCCACTGCCCGTTGCGTATTTGGGGTTTGCATTCTTGACCTGTGTCACATGGGGTTTCAGAGACATGCAGTTAGGTTAACTCATGTCTCTAAATTACCTGTAATGTATGGTTCCTTGCAAGTGTGGGTGAAAATTATTTGCCCTGAAATAGAGAACATAGAAATTCAGATTGATTATGCAGCCATCCTAAGGGCAATTTGATCGATTCCTCTTGGCTACTCAAGTGCTGTTTGATGCAGTATGGATGGATACTTAGGGAAAGTGAGTTGATGACAGTTTGCCTCAATTTGCTTTAGATTGCAACAGACTGTCTCTTCAGGGTACCTTAAATAGATATAATGTGCAGTAAAGGCCCAAAACCATTACTAATGGCTATTACTAATGACAAACAACAGGTCACTTTAAAGTCCAACCTGTGTACATGTGAAGGGTGTTCTATATTTATAACATTAAAAATATAAGTGTTCCTTTTGATTCGTTTTTCTGAAGTATGCTTAGATTTTTCTGTGTTTCTGGTTTAGCCTAATCTGACAAGTTTGTTTTCCTTTGTTTGGGTAACAGTGGTTATCTGTGGGATTTTGCTGAGGATTGTATTTTCAGTGGTATGTCTGCTGATTTAAATATGCTGAAAGCTAGACACTGGTTTGTTACGGTAATGTCAGACATAATGGTTAATGATTTAATGTAGGTGGATATTCCCTTCAGTAAAGTCATCAATCGCAAAAAAACATTTCAGAATTTAGACGTTGTCTGCCTGATCAGTATATCACAGTGTTTTTGCATATTAGCTAATTAAGGGATACAAAATATAAAATTGATACCTTGAATTCCTGCAGATGAATAGTTAGGTTCTTCCTACAGTATAATTTCTGTTTGCAGCTTCAAAAGTTTTTGAGTAACATACTTGTTCTTAGCTGTTGCTGTAAGTGTCTAAAAATCAATTTCAATGTTTTTTTTTTCCTTCTGGCAGCATGAACCAGAATATGCTTTGAGATGACAGAAAAACAAACTGAAGCATTTATTTTGATAAATTGTCTTTGGTGACATGAAAAAATGCTTGTGAGACAGAGGGTAAAAACAAGGCAAAAATTTGCTTTCATGATAGCTTTGCCAGTGGTATCTGAGAAGTTGAAGAAATATGTTTACCACAAGATCACCATTTAGTGAAAAAATCTAAACTAAACTGATTGATAAATGCCTTATCTGTATTTATCTGTTATTATTGCCTGTTTTGTTCTATGTGTGAGCATATACAGCTCAATTATTGATCCATGGTGTTTAATTTTGTTTAATTGATCAAAAACTGTAATGTAAAAACATCACTTAGAAGGCAAATTGTGTATGAAAACATAATTACTTAAATTATACTTGCTATTTCGTAATTCATGTGTAATTTTCTGCTACATAATACTGCATGGGGACGACATGGTGGTGCAGTGGTTAGCACTGTTGCCTCGCACCTCTCCTTTGGGACCCGGGTTTGAGTCTCTGCCTGGGTTACGTGTGTGGAGTTTGCATGTTCTCCTTGTGTCGTCGTGGGGTTTCCTCCAGGTACTCCGGTTTCCCCCCACAAGTCCAAAGACATGCTGAGGCTAATTGGAGTTAATAAATTGACCGTAGGTGTGAATGGTAACAGTGTGTGTGCCTTGCAGTGGGCTGGCCCCCTGTCCAGGGTTGTTCCCTGCCTCGTGCCCATTGCTTCCAGGATAAGCTCTGGACCGCCCACGACCCGATAGGATAAAGCAGGTAGGAAAATGAATGAATAATACTGCATGCTGCAATTCATTTGTAACACAATTACACAATTAAAATCTGATGGATCTTTTTCAACCTTTGTATACATGTTGTAAGGGTGAAGATTTTGACCTGATCAAATTCTGAGACAAATTGCACTAACATTGAAGTGGTGCCTCATTTTGATAGCAAAGAGAAGGGCAGGCACAGATACTTGATCTTCCCAAAAAATTCTTTGTCTGAGCATCTGCAAGCACATTGTACAGGTGACGATCTATTCAAATTCACATTTTACCAAAACTGAAGCAACAGCAAAGCAAATACAAAGATGAGCTAAAATGAAAAATGAAGTGATGATACTGTACATTGCTAACTTCCATGGGGAGATTCTCTTTTAGTTACTGTCCATCACACACATGTAGGTGAGAGCAGGCTTGGCAGCAAATGGCAGCCACCCATAGTAGTACCCATGGAGCTGGGGGTTAAGGCCCTTTCTTAAAGGTCCACAGACGTGACTATTCTGCAGAGGTCTGGCTTGAAGCAGCAACCTTCTGGCCACAGACACAGAGGCTTAGCTTAGTGAGATCACACGCTGCCCCCGAGATATGAGGCTTAACCTTTTGATAACTGTGTTATTGTTACTCTATTTTCCTTTGATGGGTTATATTACACCTTCACATAAACATATGGATGAAAATCTACACGTGGAATCATCCTCGTGATAGACCCCAAAACTAAAACTGCAGTGATAGAGGGCAGCAAAGGATGAAAATGCAGGATGTAGTCACCATCTTATAAACACAGCCATCTGAAATCTAAAAGTATTCCATGGCTGATCATACAAGTCAATGATTCTCAGACTGTGGGGTGCAAGATGATTTTCAGCCTCCCCATTTGGCAAATTTTATCAGTAGCGAAATGCATCATGGGAAAGTCGCTGGAATTGATTGTTCAGAAATTTTATTGTGTCACTGTATAGGGGGAGGTGTATGTAAGGTTCACTTGTCATAATCAAATTCTAGTTAAACTACGATTTTTTTATTTTTATTTTATTCGGCATTCTTATTGTGGGGGAACCTGCCATCCCCCCGACCACCACTGCTCAGTGAAATTTATTGTGAGGGAATTTAATTATATCATGTAGCCCTATTCCTAGTCAGAGGTGGCACCTGAAAGAACAGGTGCAAATCTGATAACCCTATTCACATTAAGACAAGGCACACTACTTGCTCCAGGAGCAACAGTATATGAACATATGTGTGTATGTCTAAACCAGTGGAGTGATTAACCACTTTTACCATTCAGAATGTTCATTAAGCCATTGGACAAGATAAAATCAATTGTTCATTGATATTCCTATTGTTGTTTTGTGGGCAACGAATTGGTTTTCTGTAAGTGAAAGTCAGGAATTAAAGGATCTTTGATTGTACCTAGTCCTGTGTATATACTGAGAATGGAATATTTATTTTTTGTTCAGTATTTTTTGCTGTGAAAAAGGAATATTTCAGTGTAGTCATGCAATTTAGTCTTGTGGGAAATGTGAGGAAAGTTGGCACTGGTTTTGTGATCGGCCTATATTGAAAAATAAAGGTCTGTGTCCTGTTTTTTACCATTAGGGAATGAGAATTGTCTCATTCTATGGACCTTGCAATGTATCCCCCCCCCTTTCTTTTTTAAGATCAAAAGTGGCAACCCTAGTAATGATTTAGTAGTAGTGGTTTTGTAGTTTGATTGACAAAAGCATTCAACTTACGTTGCTTCCAGAAAATGCCCTGGTGAGGAAAAACACATGTTTATGAAAAGGCTGATTGCCTTTTGCAATTGCAATTTAATTCTTGGGTCCCCAGGAACTGCCAGTTAGGGTACATGGTGATTGTGCAAACTCTTGACAGCAAAGGCAACTATATATGTGCTTTGCCAATACAATGATGTTCTGGGTTTTGTTTGTGTGTTTGCATTGCAATATAATATACAGTATATGAAAGCTATGTGTATAAGCTATGTAAAATGCTCTTTACAATAAAAATTAAATTAATTTAAAAAGTACGCTATATGTAAATATGTAAATGATAATTAAATTAACCAAAAAGCATATATTTTGTACATTAAAAATATAGCAGAATAAATTTGGAATTGGAGATATATTATGCATTAGACATATTATCAGAGTGCCTCTTACTGGCCCTTGTCCACCGCTGAAAATGCCTGCAATGGGCATGTAGGCATCAGAAGTGCACCATTGAGCAAAGGAAGAAGTTGGCATGGCCTCATCTGAAGAGTCATGTTTTCTGCTACATCATGCGGATGGCCAGGTACGTGTGCGTTGTTTACCCGGGGAGGAGTTGGCACCAGGGTGTACTATCACAAGAAGGCATGCCAGTGGAGGCAGTGTGATGCTGTGGGCAATGTTCTGCACGGAAACACTGGGTCCTGGCGTTCATGTGGATGTTACTTTGATATGTACTACCTACTTAAACATTGCTGCAGACCAAGTACACCCCTTTATGGCAACGGAATTCCCTGACGGCAGTGGCCACTTTCAGCAGGTTAATGTCACCTGCCATACTGGAAAATTTGTTCAGCAATGGTTTGGGGAACATGAAAAAGAGGTCAAGATGATGACTTGGCTTCAGAATTCCCCAGATCTCAATCCAGTTGAGCATCTGTGGGATTAGCTGGACAAACAAGCCCGATCCATGGAGGTCCCACCTTGAAACTTACCGGGCTTAAAGAATCTGCTGGAGTGTGTAGTGTGTATGGATTAGATGGTGGAGTGACTGAAGGGGCTGTCTGGGGAATGTCTTTCTGACAGCCCTCTTTCAAGTTTATGACATTATCTGAGAACAGCAGAAGCATTATCCATAACCTAGCTAAGCATGGCATCAGAGCACAGTCTAGATCCTCATGTAAAACCATTGGCTTTGCTGATACCTCAAAGTTTACTCACAGAAATCCAGTAGCACTGAAGTATCAATCCCCAAAAGGGTGTTTTTTTTACTTCTCATGGAGAGAAGTTGTTGTGTGTGTTACCCACTTCACAGTCTAACCGGGGCAAGGCTGTGACTGTGCCATTTCTGTTCTGCCCTGTCTGTTACCCAGCCAAAGGGAACACACGGCATTAGTCATTAGTCCATGAAATAAGCTGTTTCATGCTGCTGTGTTCACAAAGAAGTGCTATCAGCTTCAATTTTGGGCTCCATTGGTCAGAGCTTTGTTCTACAAAATGCTCCCTAGTCCTTCTTGGGTGGACTTAGGTGGAATGTATTGCTTACCACTTACACCTCGACTAAAGGTTCCTTTTGGCTCCGGTGTTCAAAATGTTTTACATTTTATTAGCCCTCAACCTCTTAATTTCCATTTTGTCTAAATTTGAACTGCCTGAAACACGAATACCCTTAAGAATGAATTTAAGTGGTTGTTGTCTTTGATATGAGGACATGAGGGGTGGAAATTCATGATTCATTCATTTTCACCACTGATGGTTGGAATGTGCCATAGGTCCTCGTTATAGTATCATCTAATTCGGACCTGGGAAAAGCTGAACCACGGAGCTATTTTTACTGACGCTCACCATCATTAAAATGAATACAATGTTTTTTTCCTACTGGCACACAAGATGAGACTCTCCAAAGAATGAAACATTGAAGCAAAATGTAGTAAGTAATCATAAAAATTATTACAAATTATAATAAATAATTATAATAATAAATAGTTATTTTAAAATGTCCCCTGATGACATGGTGATCAGATTTGGCCCGCCAAAGACATGATCCTTAGATCAGAGCTTAACCGTTGATATTTCAATAGTTATTACCAGGGGAGTTTCTAGCTGATGAAAAGATCAGGGGCTAAGTCAAGTTTACCTGGGGCTTATTCCGTTCCAGATCCTTGGACTTATACCAAACAGGACGTATACCAAACAAATTTTTCCCATAAGACCTAAATGGAAAATGATTAATCCATTCCCATGAAAAAAAATCCTTATTATTGGCATATTACCGTAATTTCCAGACTATAAGGCGCACCTGAATATAAGCCGCACCAGCTAAATTTGGGGAAAAATACAGATTGTT
>JAABNX020020434.1:0-21629 GCA_015163995.2 Mormyrus lacerda | reverse complement strand
GCAAACGGTTAGCCGACATCACTCCTATACGTCCAATGATGACATTCACACTGTGGTGAGCAATTTGCTGGGACACAATTAGTAATTGTAGGAAGTTGTGGCCTACATACCCTTCACAACTCATTCAAGACTCAAGGTTTTGAAGTGTGGATGGTGGATCTATTGAGGATGATGTTGCTCAAAGCACTACATTTTCTTTTCCATTCTTTCTTTTTGCACTAACCAGAAGAGAGGACTTCACAGCTGCAACATCATCCTCAATATTCCCTCTACCTTTCTGTGGCCATCGGTGGCTCAAACATTTGCCAGCTGTCGAACGAACATTGAAAGTCTGGTCCTCTATTGTGAAATATGTGGAATTGCTGAAGTCAAAATAGGTGAAAAACCCAGGGACATTTTCTTTACATTTTTTCATGGCCCTATCATTTCTGGCTAAATACCAGACATGTGTTCCCATGATGCCCTTCATTTGGAGGGACTTGGCAGATTTGATCTGGGTAAATATTCACCACCACAATAACAACAGCAATAAATGAACATTATTCAATACTTCATCATTCATTGCATTACCTAAGCCACTGTTAAAGAGTCAAAGACAGACCAAAAGCTATTGCATTTGTTATCACACACAAGTCGCATCGGAGGAATGCATTATTTTCATGGATGTCTATTATCTCAAACTAGAACAAATTCAGCAAAAATAGTGATTTAATTCAGCGCCCTCAAAATACCGTAAATTCATTCAAAAAACCTTGGCAACTGGATTTTTTTTTGTGTAGACCTGTGTTATGAATAAAAAGAATACAATGGCAATCAAGCAGGTAGGCTGCGGCATACCTTGCAGAGAAAGACCCTGTAGCTTCTCAGAACTTCCAGCACGGAGCTCAGATGTGACCAGTCGGGATGCTCCGGGGCCGTGTGCAGGAAGAAGGCCTGGAACAGCGTCAGGTACTCCTCAATACGAGATGAGGGCAGCAGTAGCAGCTCCTGAAGGCTAAGTGTGCAGCATAGATGCATCAAACGCTGACACAAAGTCCTAGCATAGTTGCCTTTTTAGTTAATTACTCTTAGTATACGCGCTACGTAATTATTTATCCAAAGCCTAAAATTTTACTGGAAAAGTATGTTTGGGTAGTATGAGATGGTCTTTAGCTTCTAAATTCAGGTCCTTCTACTAATCTACAACTTTTTCACCATGAGACCAGGTACTCAATTCCTTGCAAGTGCCTGCTCACAAAACAGTACCTCAGCATGCTGGTGGCCAGTGTCCTGTCATGTCTCCTCAGAAAGGCCCGGAAAGTGGGGATCATCTCCTTACACTGCAAAAGGACAAGTATGGCAACTTATGACACACAGTATTTCTTATATCAGAGCACTATCCTGATAGCTAAATGTTGTCTTTCTTCGGAGTTTTCCTCAGTTCTGATGAGTTTTTCTGAAGCACACTTACAAAAAAAATTAAAAGAAACTGTCAGAACAAACAACACTTTGTCTGCAAAGTATGAAAATCATGGTGGTAATAAGATTCAACAAATACTTTGAGTTATGTTCACAAGGGGAAGTATCTTCTGAAGTCACCCATCCCTTTGCTGCTAAGTGGTCTTGTTTCAGTTTTGGTGTGATTAGTCTTAGAATTTGACCAGATTTCACAGATCATCACCATACAATGTCACTGCAACTTTTGAAAAAGATGTCTAATACTTTTAGTATTTATAGTAGTTATTGCACTAACAAAATAAGTGTCTGCAGTGGTAGCAGACCAGTCCCAATACCTTACAGTTAAGCATTGTTTACCTGTGGAATTTTTTCTGAATTCTAATTCATCATATTTAAAATAACTACTTCAGACAAGGAAGTCAAGTTATATGATTAATTCTCTCTCAATGCTAATTGGGTAATAGCCATCCTTTCACAGTAGCCCCCTGAACCCACCCTGTCGATGGTCTGGAGGACAGTGGGATAATTGTTGAAGAAGTTGGTGTAGGCCCTCAGCTTGGAACAGAGCTTGAGGCATACATCTCCCACACGCTGGACAGGCCCCTGGTCCTGCAGCCTCGCCGTCAGCTCCTCCAGGAAGACTCTGAAAAGAGGACAGGTTTGGTCATGATGCTGACTTTGAGTGAATCGGGTATATGCAACTGACGAGGAGGTACTCTGTTATAACAGAATGAGTCACTTATTATGGAAATAGAACGGGATGATGTTTAAGTCATAGAGAAAATTAAAGCTGTTAATGTAGTTATATTGTAATTTATTGTCCAGAATACAATTTCCAGATATAGTGGGGTGGATAGCCACCCGTTTCTGAATAACTGAGCCAGCGTGTTACAGCAGCTGTTACGAGCAGCCTACTTTAACCTTGTGTTCTTTCACCGTGACAATTACAGGGAGAAATACTCAATTAAAACAGGATAATGAATTTCACTCTGAAATGGTTTGAGCATGATAGCAAACAGCTTACACAGTCAAAATCATTTTATTGTCAAACCTAAACTAGTTAGAAGTTCACTACAAGTACAGTATGCCCATACTTGATTTATTGCTGAATATGATTGCCATTCAAACCAAAATTCTTGACGTTAATAAATTTTGCCTGGTGTCAATAGAGTATATTCATTCATTCATCCATTCCTTCCATGCGTCCTCCCTCCCTTCCTTCCTACCTTTCTGTTTCTCTACCCCTGTATTCTGTATTCTGAGAATATTAAATCATGGCTGACTCATTATGCAGCTGTATGGGGATTCTTTGCTAGGGATACGCACGTGTTGATCTCCAAGATTTCCAGGACCGGGGAAAAGATTGTGAGGAGTTTGGAGGAACTGAGAATGGCTCGATTGGAGTCAAGGGCAGCCTTGAGGGGGGCAAAGTATACCCGGATGATGGCCTGTAGCAACCGTATATAGGCCTTCTCACTGTGGAGAAGTTCAGCAGTCACCATAGCCTGTCCATTGGCATTGCTATGAAGATCCTGCAGATTGTAGAATATACCATGACACACACAGACATTATCCTCATTCATATCCTGCAGCATAAGACTCTCTGTGGCTCTACAGGCTTGAAGTGTGTTGGTCTTCAAGCTCTCTTCTAATGTTGTACCACACACCAAACCAATGGCAAAAAACTAGTGCCAAAAAGGGCTGGTGAACAATGAACTCCTATCCCCTCTTATCAATGGTGAAAATTTGCACTCAAATGCACCAGCATGTCTAGAGGTTACAGTTGACATACAGCACAATCAGAGAGTTTTCCCCGAGTAATTTCAACGCTAGTTCAACATGCTAAATCAGCCAATATAGTACTGATGTGGACCAATCTGTCCCTGACCATGCTGCATACACTAGTACTACAGACAGACACTGACTCTCACCGATATGCCCTGATAGCTTCCAATGTCTTACTGTTTAGCATCCCTAAGTCATAACTACTTGCTGCTAAGGTAGCCCTATAGTGGAAGCACTTAATTTGAACCAATAGGTTAGATACTTTGCTAAAGTGAAAATCAACAAACACTACGTACCTCAAGGATAAAGTTCTCCAATTCCAGTCCTGGAGTGACAGAATCAAACTACAGATTTTCCTGCTCTTACACATCTTAATCAGCTTAAGGTTTAATAGGTGTGCTTTGACAGAGAAATCTGCAAACTGTGTTGGATTCTTACCGTTCTGAACCGGAATTGGGGAATGCTGCTTCAGGGGAAGCAAGTAGGAGTGCAATATACACTTTTCATGGAGTCACACCAACACATGCACAGTAATGTCAAGCCTAGGGATATACCTGTGGTATCAAACTAATGTGATTCTGGGCGTCGGTCTGATCCATTCGTGTCATGACACTATCGGTCCTGTCTGCACAGATCTCCTCGGACCTTCTTTGCAAGAACAAGGAAAGGTACTGCAGGGGATTGTTCTACAATTCCACCACAGAAAGGAAGAGCAGTGAGACTAATTGCGACAAAATGAAACTGGTAGTTACTTGAACAGCCACATTAATAAAACGGATGCTTACATAGGGCTCTCTGGACAGTGCAGCCAGACCCTCGGCTAAAGCTTGGGTCACCTCTGAATTGGCGTGGAACTCACAAGGCACAGCTGTATCCCACAGAAACTGGCCTGTGTGAGCAAAATAAGAACAAAATAATACATCTCTACTGCAGATACAACCAGGCCACTTTCCAAATACTAACATCTCTTGAATGTATTTTCCTCAATATTTATTTATGCAGAAAACGCAACACAACAAAGTGCAAACAAAAAGTGTACCCTGTGTAATCTTAGCTATGGTATATTTGTAACACTGTGGGCATTAATGTTTTGCTGAATAATTGCATTATATGATAAAAACAAACTGGACATCACCATCATGGATATTTTGAAGCGTTCCTCCAGTCAGGCTTGGGTTAAAGCCGCACACATTCAGCCTCTCATCAGTATACACGTCTCTTTCCCTTTTGGCGCCTCACCTATCGCCCGCCCTCTTATCTCCTGAGAGAGTGCTTTCAGCTGGGGCCCCAGCTGCACCCTGATGGTCCCCAGGGTCTCCTCCAACCGCTCCGCTTGCCTCGCCCAACTCAGCAGCTCGGCCTCACCAAAATACAGCCTGGGGGGGAAGTCTGCCCCTCCTGACCATTCACTTAGAACTAGGGCATAACAACAATTAACTCATTACATTAAAATAGAAGGATATAAAGCCTAAATATTTCAGCATCTTCCCCCTATGTAAATCTGTACGTTTTATCAGGTCCTAGTCTTTTTTTAAAAAAAAGCAATCAGATTTTGATACATAATAAACTTTGCATTTAACATTCATTTAATTCACTTGAATTGCTCTCATAACTATGGTCTCTGCTGGTTATGTAAATTGCATATAACCCCCCCCCCCCCATGCTCACTCTGTTGGTATGATCCAGTTGCCAGCCCAATGGGAGCGCGGACTGTCAGGCCTGTCAGAGTGGAGAGCTTCACCATCAGCTTGGTTCCTGTCACTGACAGCGGCAAAAGATGAGGGTTGGATGTGACAACAGCCATGATTTATAAAGGGGGACCAGATGTCTCAATGGATTCAGAAATAAATCTGACAGAGGTGAAATGTTTTTCTCAGAATTGCTCCTCATACATGGAAAATTAGCAGTGAGGCCTATTCCTCATAATTGCCAAGTGATTTTATAATGGCATGTCCCCTATTTATTCTATCAGTAACAAACAAATATCAGGAAACAATACGGAATTGTTTAATTTAACTGTAAACCACTCTGCTATATGATAGCAAAGTAAAGTTAAATACTTTACTTTGAGAATTTTTAAAAACATCCTCCCAAATGAGCTAAGCTGGTCAAAAGATTAAAATTAGTTTAACTGGCCAAGTATGAGGCATTGGTGACAAAGACAGGAGTGTTTGTCATAGCTGAACAAGCTTCTAGTTCCTCTGATTTCAACAATGACACACAGCAACAGCACATAAAGAAACATTGACCGGCAGACACAATGCAAGACATGTAAACCTGAAGCTGCTAGAGGGGTGAAGATGAACAGACTTGCTCCTTCTGTTGATGGTGCTACCCAGCCAGCCAATCTCTCCCAGAACTCCCTAACATCTGGCCGCAGAACTGACTTTTGCGTCACCCTGCAGCCTGTGGAAAGGGACAGCCCAGTGCTTGTCTTAATAACTCAAAATGTGGAAATATCTGGGTTTTATGCATGAAGGAAAACCACACTTAATTCAACCATAAATCAGTGCAGACATATAAAACAGAAGTGGAAATGATCTTTCACAGCAACCTTAAGCAATCCTAAAACTGAATGCCAATAATGTATTTAAAAATTTGGAATTTATTACAGGATGTTATTTCAATTCAATTTACTTCATTTTGATATAGTACCTTTCACAACAGAGTCACCCCAAGGCGCTTGGGTGTGTTGGGGTACATTACAACAGCATTACAACATCATTAAGAGAGAAGGAAGGAAGGAACTGGATGACAATGGAAGAGAGGAACCAAAAATCTCCAAGGAGGGAGGAAAAGAACCACTGGGGGTCCAAGGTTTTCTGTGTTCAATCTGTGTTCAATGTTCTCTGTGCCATATACATGAGTAGTTTATCCGAGGTACTTCTGGGTGCGAAGCAGGGGCACTGAAGAGCACTGCAGTATGTAAATGTATAGTGATTTATAAGGTAATATGAAAGGATGTTACATCTACCTTGTAAAAGGTTAAGCTCCTCCGTATCTCCTTCTGCCAGAACTGCCACACTCTGGACCATCACTCCCTGCAGCAACCTCTCCACCCTGAAGAGCAGAGCTTCTAGAGTGTTCCCTCTGTGGTCGTACAGCAAGGGCATCACTGCAGCGCGTGCAGCTGACAGCAGTAGCTGTGCATGAACAGGTGAGCGTTATGGGGGGGGGGAATGTCACTAAAGGAGCCACTTTAACAAGCCTGTCCAGAACACCCGGTCAAAGCTGACTGAGTTATTTTTTTCATCAACAATTATCTTTTGCAGTGTAATCCCTCTTCTGCTTTATTTTGCTGAACTAGCATCCTGTAGCATTGCATTGCACCATACTGCATCTCCAGCATCACCATCTCATACCTCATATGCTGGTACCCTGGAGGAGACCAGAAGCAGGTGGAGGGGAGGCTGACATGGCAGAATGTGAGATTCACCTTCTGTCCGGTAACTGAAAACAGGAAAGGATGTTTTACACACATCCCATCCAGATCAAATAATGTAAATCATAATATTCTTTTATCCGCCTATGTAACTGCTTATTAAGGCTGGGTGATATACTGATAAAATATCGTATCGCGGTTATAAACATTCATTTCGTCATCAATTTTAATGTTGTGGGTATATTAGTATAGCCAAGTCACTTGTTTTCTCACATAATTAACAGATATAATGTACTATTTTTAATCAAATTCCATCGAGGTACGAGTCTGTTATTGCTGTAATTTATCATCATACTTGTCACATGCTCCTTTTAGTAAAGCAATCTGGTCATCATAATCAAAATAACTCAAAATACCTGTCATATTTTACAGTTTTCTACATTTGGTCTTTGAATCTTTGATTTTAGAATATCGTGATAAATTTCGATATTGTGAAAATCTCATGATATAATTTTTTTAGGGCATATCACCCAGCCATACTGCTTATCAAACAAAACATTTCTGCGACATAGCATACTTTATAAAAAATTTTCACATAAAATGCCTTTTTAACATTTTACCTTTTACACATACTGCAAAATTGGTGCAGTCTTAAATGTTGCAGTTTAAACATAACCTGAAATTAGCTTGACTGAAATAGGAAAATTGGTAGGCCTCCAAACCTCTTAGCGGATCCTTTGTATAGTGATTGCATGGAGCTGGTCACATGACTGCTCAATAGCAGGGATCCCTCAGTGGGGGAGAGCCAACTTCCCTGATCCCTTAGCAGCGATAGGCTGGGCCGCGAGCGAAGTCTCTCCTGAACATGCAGGACACAGAATGACGGTGATTTGCACCCACAGCAAACATGGTATCATCACTAGTGCCACCTTTGCCGCAATCACTAATGGCACCAGATCAGATATTCCGGTATACATTTAACAACTATTAGGTCTATCCAGTGCAGTGCAGAGATTTGACTCATCTCCTTCGGGTTCACTGATGCCCGAGGCGTCTGTGAAGAACAGACACAGTCCTATTGTTAATGTAGGGCAGTGGATGCTAACCGTTTTTACACCAAAAGCTACTTATACGAAGAAAATACTCTAATACTGTACAGGGGGGGGCAGTCTTATCCGCAAAGGGTCAGTGTGTATGCGGGTTTTCGCTGCAACTCCCTAATTAGGTCACTAATTAGAGGACTGATTGACTGAAGAGTCCTCACACCTGGGTTTGAACAGCTGACCTAAAGCCAGGTTATCCCAAAAACCTGCATACACTCCGGCCCTTTGCGGATAAGATTGGCCACCCCTGCTCTAATAAGATACAGTATCATGACGATAAACCTATATTTTGTCAATTGGGGGGTGAGGGAGGTTGGATGTTGTGTCATAATGTACTAGAAATATCTTGGTGATTGACCTGTCAAATGGGTTTCACCTGGTAGGCCGCCACCAAAGCAGAGGATTCCATTGACTGTCTTACCCCTAAAAGCACCAAAGCAGCTCTCATGTCCTGCTGGCTCAAACTTGTCCAGAGCTTCTCCCTACGGATGTTAGCACTGGCTTTCCCCGGTGACCAGCTGCTACTCAGCCAGGCATGTCTAGACATCAGCGTACCTCCTGTGGTAGCAAGCATTTTAAAAAGTATTCATCCGTCCATCTCCTAACCACTGATCCTAGTCAGAGCGGTAGGGGGCGGACTTGGAGCCCTATTCTGTACAGCAGAGGATGGGTGGGACACACCCTGGACAAGATGCAGGGCACACACTTATACTTTATGGGCAATCTAGGGACACCAATTGCATGTCTGTGGACTATGGGAAGAAAACGAGAGGAAACACAAGCAAGAGAGGAAGACCATGCAAATGGGACACATTGAGCAGAGGTGGAATTACACCCTCAATCTTGGATTCATAAGCCGCCATGCCACTCAAAAAACATTCACAACAGTCCTAAATTCATCAACAGAAGAAGAGTGTTACTCTTATGCATTTTCTTTTAGCTAAATTGCTCAAATTATTGGGTTCAAAGGTACAACAGTGGTTCACCAATTATTTGAGGGTATTAATAAG
The DNA here is from genome assembly GCA_015163995.2 of Mormyrus lacerda. Lineage (NCBI taxonomy): Eukaryota > Metazoa > Chordata > Actinopteri > Osteoglossiformes > Mormyridae > Mormyrus > Mormyrus lacerda. The sequence goes on along the minus strand of JAABNX020020434.1, from coordinate 12,912 downwards.
GCACTAACTGAACTCTTTTGCAAAACATATTTTTGAGTTTCTAACGTGGCAGATGTTTTGACAATGGGAAAGCAGACTCACTTCTGTGCTCCGCCGCCTTCTCCCGGATGCACTGTCTGATCCTCCTCTCTTTCCATCTCTCCTCCAGCTCCTCCTTGTCTTGTATGGGATCATTTAAGGTGCCGTAAATTTCCGCTGCCTCTCGGGGTGTAAGGTAGTCCAGGCTGGAGACACACACTATATAGTGTCTTTTCCAGGCTCCGTACTCCTGGTCGGTGGGGGTGTAGGGGAGAAACCAGCCACGCTTCACGCACCTTGGGGCCCAAAGACAATCCTGTATCCACCCATGAGAAACAAAGTCACAGGTCCTTGTAGCTCTGCAGGAATACATACTTAATGACGCCGGACAGGGTCAAATGGCTAATAAAGCATCGTATCACGGTCCAAAGAAAAACACACCTCCAAAAATTGATTATTTCAGGAGTGTGAAAAAATACATTTTCTCAGAAGCTACTTTAAAAAGTAAACCTAAAAGAACATAATGACATATCCTTAGCATCACAAAGCTATGTTTACATAGCCTTCACTGAACGGTTTAGTGTTTCATATGAACGTGGCAAATATGTCAGTGTCAGCAAGATACAAATTTATCTTGCTTTATATTAATAATTAAAAATTATATTACTTAAGTAGGTATCTAGCCGTCAATGTTACGTTGCTAAAACTGGTGATATAAAGTAAACCATCCAAACCACCATCATGAATATTAATGTTAGGCTTAACTAGAAACATGAACACTAGTTAAACAGATACTTCATACTTGACTTGTCATTGGTCAGTTAGATGTCAAACACTGATGAGCCTGCAGAGTATCCCAGAAAGCACAGAGCTTGGATTAGGGGTAGAGGTGCCCTTATGATCGCAGCTAGAGTTAATGTTGCCATTTTATCATTTACATTTTTAAGAAGAATATTTTTTCATTTTTAGTTTTTGTTAACAATAATAACCATTAATCCCGCACTAAATTCCACGCTGAATTAGCTGCCCCCTGCTATGTCACGACGTCACATATGGGTTAAATGCAGAGGACACGTTTTGTTGTTGTGTGCTGTGTGCTGTGGTGTGTCAACAATGACCACTGATCACTTAATTCTAAGAGAAACAGGTCACTTAGCTGCATGCAAAGTCACAACAAGAACTCAGAACTGAAGCACAGCCCTGGAGTTGTAAGACCACAGTGCAACCCACTCAGAGGTGGAGATTTCAGGTCCAGAAAGTGCAAATCCAGACCAGGATTTTGTTTCAACCAACCAGTTGAGTATTCTGTGACTCTTTGTACTCAACTGGTTGGTTGAAACAAAATCCTAGTCTGGATTTGTACTTTCTGGACCTGAAATCTCCACCTCTGAACCCACTAAACCAAAATGCTATCCCTATGCCATATAAAAAAATTAAATCAACACAAAAACTACGTTTGGCACTGTACTGCCTCTCTGTGAATGAAAATGAGTTTTCTGTGTAAATTATACATTGCATATATATTGCTCCGTTATTGCAATAAACCTGAAACATTTTCAGAGCTACTTTTGAACCTGTGTGCCACTGACCTGCTCTGCAAGGAACTTCCAGTGCCAGCAAACCTGGGCGACGATGCAGAGCTCGCGGGGGTTCAGGAAGGACAGGATATAAAGCGACAGGAAGCGGGGCAACACGCTGGTAAAGTCCATGTTGGTACTGGGAAAAGTGTCCATGAACCAGTCTCTGGTGAACCTTGGACCGCAGAGAAAGACCAGCAGCTTCCAAAACACTGTATGAACACTGTTCATTACATTTACAAAATTATGCTGTAGCAAAATATTGCTTTACAAATTTTTGTGTGTATGTATTGCATACTTCAGCTGAGATCTGGAGCATCTTCTTAGTATATCCTGAATAAACAGTTTTCTTTGATTATCAGTCCACAGATCAAACCAGTGTAGTATGAGGGTTGTCCTTTCCTGAAAAAGCTATGGGGAAAAACAATTTAAATTGTGTTTCTAGTTTAAAGTAACCATCAACCAATCAGTAACAGGCTATATAGATTTAATACTTAATATTTTTCTTGCATTAAATTCACCGGTGAGTTGCATATTAAATGTTATTACAAGTTTAACCGGAGCAAGCGGCAGGTGTCTGACCTGGTGATTTGTTGGCTTATTGACAATTGGTGTCCACGTACTTAGACGGGTCTCAGAGGCGACCAGTAAATCTTCAGTCAGTGCCGGTCGATAATTTGTGGTATTGAAATGCCGCTGCTTTACACTGTGGGTACTTGCTCTTCCTCTGGATTTTAACAAATCCGTTCCTGGGATTTCCATTGTAAATAGAAGGATATCTGAAACATTAACATTTTATACGATTGCGCAGTGAGACTGATCACATACTGTTGTACAATCAGGAGAATAATGTCCCCAGAAAACCATGTCAACTCAGATTACAACATGTGCAAAGTAGAATACATGAGGGTTAGGGCCGTTACACAAACTAAACTTATTGCAAATCAAGTGCGAACCGTACGTCTACGTGTTCATTCTTAAGAATCCTAATAGCATGAAAATGATCGCCAAATTAGACACGCAGTCTTTCATTTTACCGTCAGTAGCCTATATTTTTCTTGCCGGATATTACAGGCTGTTTAGTTCTTCACAGCAAGCGCAGGTTCCCTTAGAAACGAGATAACAAACCCGTCAGCTGGTCACCGGTCATCCTTTCGCTGTATAGACATTTAACTATGGTCTTGTATACAAGACTAAATAAATTATACACAGGTTGTTTTGTAGCTCAGCGTTTAAATTAAGTATCACGAAGAGGTTGAATTAAATGAGTAAACAAATGAGCGGTGTGGTATGATAATTTAATCCAGAAATATTTTTTTTAAAGTTGCATGGAGAACATTTTCGCGTGCGTGTGCATATTGCTTAACTCTAAGTGTTTGCTTTAACGTAATTCCAATTCCATTTTAATGTATATATTTTAATGTTTGATAAAACCCAAACGATGTATCATTAATTCCGAACAGGCTGTAATTGCGCTATCTGCATTTTACCAGTATCTGGGAAATAGAGTTCATTGTATCTGGCAACGGTTAACGTTTAAAATATATGAATGAATATCGGTTGAATGGTTTGCCTCACACCTCTGGGGCCCGGGTTCGAGTCTCCTCCTGGGTTCCATGTGTGTGGAGTTTGCATGTTCTCCCCGTGTCGTAGTGGGGTTTCCTCCGGGTACTCCGGTTTCCCCCCCACAGTCCACAGACATGCAGAGGCTAATTGGAGTTGGTAAATTGCCCATAGGAGTGCGAATGGTGTGTGACTGTGCCCTGCGATGGAAGGAAGTAAGCAGCAACAAAAGAGTAGTGCCTCATTAACACCTAAATTATAGTACGTACTGTTCACTGCTAAGGAGTTATGTTTAATTACTCAATAGGTAATAGTGAACTAATTATTATAGTAGTTAGCTAGTACTTCATTAGGAACTATTCAGTATTGCAGGTCTCACTGGGATTTATCTACTATGAATTATTTCTAACAACTACTAGTTCATTACTCGTCAAATGAACAGTGCTTTTTTTTGATTAACTGGGACGGAGGCTACTGTACTCAATGGTTTTTTTTTCATTTTGGAAAAACAGGCTTGTTTCTTCCTACTTTTTACTAAAACTAACTGTACACTATGTGCTCACGTTGTGCTAGGCAGGGTTATTATCGTTAAAACATTTTTATGAACTGAAATAAAATATGAAAATAAAAACTATGACTAAACGAGGACTATAAATATTGCTTCTGAAACCAGCTGGAATAATTAAAAATAAAAGTCAAATACTTCTGGTTACCGCTTAAAGATATTTCTTAGCTGAAGTTATTAGTTTATCTATGATGTAATGCACTTGAACCATAGAATTAGCCTACAGCACTGTCGTGACACTTTGTAAGAGCCAACAAAGTTGTGCAACTATCAATCTATCCAGAGAAATAAAATGACTAAAACCCAAAGTAAATATCGGCTAAATAGATTTGCATCATTTAAATAAAAAGTAATGAAACCGCTCCAAAAATTACTACACTAGATTTCAAGTGAAAACGAAGAATAACAAAGACTGTCATTCTGATCATCAGCCTCCATCAAGGTGAGCATCTATTGCGCCCCCTATCTCCATCAAGGTGAAGACCTAAGGCACCTTCCACCTCCTCCCAAGTATCTGCCTGCAGCACCTCCAACCTCCATTAGGGCGCCTGCAGCATCTCCAATCTTCATCCTACCTCCATGAGGATGAGTGTCTGTAGCACCGCCCAAGGTTTATGTCCACGACACCTCCAACCTCCATCAAGGTTTAGTGGTAAGTTTCGATAAAGCACAAAGGGAATTACACTTTTGGGTTTACAGTGTACATACAACTTCTTAATCACAATCATAACTGTTTTCAGAAAATGCATGTTCCTGCTTCCTCAAAAATACCAACACTTTGTGTAAAATAATCAGCTTTTATTGATATCTGCAATACATTCCACAATAATAAGGGAAATTAAAAGAAAATAAGGCTAGTGGTCATTATATAACATTTTATCTATTATTTCATAAAGCAATAGTGGTCCATCTTTGTTATTTGGAAGCCCAATATTTTATTTGTAGTCATACACATAAAAAACATTACATATAATTCATAAATGTAACAATTCGCAGCTGTGCAGAGGTGAAAGAAGCGATTTAAATAAAAGCTGATCTATTTACAGCAGTAGCTGCTGTCAGTTCACAATCCGGGGTTCCCAAGGTGGACTTACTGTATACATGGAATCACAAGAATCATGAAAAGTTATGCAATCTGAGGAAAGCAATCCCCTCCGTCGTAACTGTAAACGAACATCCATTTTAATGCTTACACCGTCGCTTTTAAGGTAAACAACTGCAAACTTCAGACCATGTACTTTTCAGATCTTCTTCCCAATCTATTAAATTCTTAACAAGAGGTTTGGTCATCTAATTTGTCCGGTGCCTTAATAAGCTTGATGTGTTAAAAAAATAAATATATCACATTGCACCATTTGGGAGAGCTAGTTGGCACTGATGGGACAAAGAGTATACCACACCTACATGGAAACTGAACTTGCCCTGACAGGTCTATAGAAGGCACTGTCTGGTCAAAATTCTGCAGCAGTGAAGCAATTTTAATTACAGGCCTTCTCTGGGGAACTCCCAATCATGACTGGATCATCTTGACCATAGGCCTGGATGCAAACTGAGTGCTTGCACTGTTGTACCCATTAACATCCTACCAAAATAAAATCATTCCTGTAATTCTATTGTAGGTGCATCACCATACCACTTACTTCATGATGTAAATATGCAATATTACAGCCTCTTGCTATTTTTCATTAAAAGATACATGTCATTAATAAGATCCACCAATCAGCTGCTGGATGTTCTGGGTAAATCCTGGCTTTCGGCGAGGTTGAGCTTTTGACTAGTAATGAATGGGCATTAAGGATCATCCAGGATCATAATCATTTGGGGAGACTCAAAAACATGATTAAGTCCTCGTTAGAAATGATGCCGTAATGTAATTTTGCAATGGTGCATGTCTAGCCCCATCCAAGCCAAAGTATACTCCAAAGTATACTCCAAAGTATACTCCAAAATATACTCCAAAGCTGTCTGAGATAGGCAACAGGGCCCCCCGTGATTCTGACAAGGTTAAGAGTTTCGATGATGGATATACCAACCTTTTCATAACATAATTCATATGTGACTAGATATTTAATTATGGCACATTTGTCAAATCTGTCACTGAAGAAACAAGTAACAATCAACAGGTTATCAGCTTAGAAATACTTCACCTTAAGAAAAGGATACATGGATGAACTCAACTCCTCCAACTGAAGATGGAAAAAAACCAAAAAGTTTCTCAAAAGTTGAAATCATGTACAGTACAGTAAAGAACATTTGTCATTTGCTTGACTCAGGCAATGGTTTTGTTGCATTTAATGAGGCTCGTGAAAAGCCGTATGAAAGATAACCACAACTGTAATTAGTGGCAGGTAATATCGCAGTAATTTATTGTGACTGCTTGTAAATGTATCCATGACAAGCACTTCAGAGTCATTGCAGGAATTGCGATATAGCACTACATAACACTACTATTATAATGGCAGAACAAACCACCAAGCTGCTTTCACAAAATGCCTGTGCATTTGGGGACTGAAACAGTACATTAACAGACCAATGTGAAACAAAGGAATTTCAGCCTGCATAACATATCAGCGCAGTCTGTATACCTCACTTTGTTGTCAATTATCTGCCTCAATGCATCACAACCTATTCACCAAATCTTGAATTAAAAGCGTCAGTGATATTTTGGTAACTTGGTAAAAAAATAAATAAAAATAAGATGAGACTGAATGTGACTGGTTGATTCTGAACACAGCAATATCCTTCGTTATTCATGGGTGCGCACACTAATGCAACCAGGTTTCAGTGTGATTTTTTTAAACCTTTTTTTTTCATTAAACAGTTTGATTTGTTTTCCATGGAACCCTATGTCTGTCATCTACAGTAGGAAAGAAAATCTCAGAATTCTGACTAAGCTGAAATTCTGATTATTTTAGCCAAATCGGGAAGCGTCGCCTCTTCTGCAGGATGCTATTTAGGAATATATCCAAACATACATTATTCACATCATGTAATCTGCTGGCAAGTAGTTTGGATTTCATGTTAACTCGCTACCTTTTCAAAGCAGAAAAACAGAGTGGCACTAGTACTGCCTTCATTGCCTTGGTTTGAGTTATTCTTGTGATGCCAGTGTGTGCCTAGGATATCTAGTAAGCTAACAATTGAAAGATGAATTTGATATTTGTTTACCAAATGTAATTAGGACATAAATTTTGCGTGATGTCACAACTCGTATGGTCCGCTGCAACCAATAATATAATAACTACAATTAATGCAATAGCTGCCTATGTGTTTAACATTATTATGCTATTAACATCATTCCAATTTGGTTCGGTTTGTAAACAAACAATGAAATCGTGATGTATATCATGGATTGTGATTCCTGCCAAAAATATCACAATGTGACATCTTGGCAATATTACTGACCATTAACTGTAACGATCCTAGTTTTGAAGAACGTGAGAAAACTTACATTTGTGAGAAGTTTATCCATGTTATTATCGCTGGCAAGCTTTTTCTTGTCCTCTGGCATTTCATCCGCCTCTCCGTAGAGGTCAAAGTGCAGTCGTGCGAGCTTCTCCTGCATCTCCCGGACATGTTCCATCTGATCAATCAAACATTCATTACCTGCATTAAAACAAAAGATTTAAAGCCTAAAATATGCTGAGGGAGGCTTTAATAAACCACCGCTGTCCTTTTATATTCATGTCAGTAATGTGAAACCACAAAGACCAATGATAGAAAAAAATATATGATATATTTACTGATCAATCAATCAATTACCTGTGACTTCTGAGCTAGACCACTACTGCCACAACTCCAAATACAATTTAAAAAGTAATGCATTACAGATTTTTGGGGTAAAAAATTCCAAAATCTGAAAGGTGATAAACTCCACCATTCACCATCTTTCTCAATGACATGCTGTTATTTATGGATCACCGATATTTAAAAAAAAAAAAATTGCACAAGGCTATTCAAGAAATCTCAGTCTGGCTGTATCTAGTCTGTTACTTTCAAAAGCCGTTAAAATAATGGAAAGTTTGTCTGGTGAGAAACCAGTGCAGTATTAACATTATCAATATTCCAGGCAATCAGCAGTTCTCAGTTACACTCTAGCCAATCCATATGGACCGTCTCACCAAAAGCCTGTAGTTTGCCTGAGTGGAAGTCATTGAGAAGACTTAGCAGACCCTTCTCCATCTCCTGGACGTCCGAAACATCGGTAAGGAAGGCGTGCTGGACGGGACCAGTCTGACTCTTCCCTGATGGTCCTTGCTGTTTGGGTTTGGTATTCCTGAGGATAAATGTACACAAGAAACAAAACACACTATAACACAAAACGTATCTATTATACACGTGAGAAACTTCATGTGTATCACTGAACTTTCTGATTAGTTCTATAACATTTCACCCCATAACACAGCAGGCACACACAAGACACCATGAAATTAAGCAAAATGTATGAATGTCTTCAAACATCAGCGAATGTATGATAGAGACAACAGATCATATTACTTTGGCTGCCCACAAATAGTCTCAGATAGTGACGAATGGATCAGAACCAAAACCCACTTCCTATACTTTGTCCTCTGCGTGGTCCCCGTGTGACCCAAGCTGAGATTGCGACTGGCTGCCGCATTTTTTCGGGTAGTCGCAGGATGAGCTGGCTGGGCGCTGGGCGGCCGGGGGCTTTTTCTCTTTAACTTCTTCTCCTCCATTTCATGCTGCTCCAACCGAACCCTGAAGCAAGCACGGGGCAGATGTTTGTACTAAGGTTAAATTAATATTTACGGCAAAGTGAAATATTACCATAATGCTAACTGATATAGCGAACATCACTCAAAAAAGTTTACCCAGAAGCAGATAGTTGAAGTGTGACATTAAATGCTGTCCCGTCTTAAAGCAAAGGCAGATTAAACAAATGCTTAAATTCATGCGTTTTCAGGGTTTCCTAAATTACCAGTACACTAGCCGATGCATTTGAATGTTTCAGAGAAATGGAGCCTGAGGACAACCCTCGTAAACCTTTAACTTGACTTTGATGTATTAGATACAGTAAGAGACTATGTATAAATTACGGGAATATGTACAAACATAAATGAACGACCTAACTGAACACTACGAAGAAATCACAATCGCGCTGTCAGTTTCAGTGACAAGTGACATTTAGCTGTTTCATCAAATATTAAGCAGCTGGCTGTATGGTTGGTTGGCCAGCTAACTTTTTTTCTAAAACGTCCTAGTCCAGTTAGCGTCAAACACAACATAGCCCAAGTTGTCATACACATATCCCCATCTTGTATTTTCTAAAATATGAAATGCATGTTTTAATAAACCGTTTGTTTTTCACTCACCTCTCAAGTTTTCATATCTCACTTCCTTCTTCTGGTGCAACTGAGGCATTTATGCTGCGGTGGCTTGTGGGAAATGTCGTTTCATAAACAACATTTTGGGCAGCCTGTTGTTCTACCGTAAGTGACCCCGGTGGTTGCTTTTAATATACCTATATTAACAGCCGAGTCGTCCTGGCACAGCTTATTATTACTTAGCCTATTATAATATATATTTATTATTTGTTATTAAACACGGTGTATGGATGCCATCCAGTCCAGGAATAAGTAGTACAATCTTGTGACCTGTGCTGCCTGAGCTAGGATCCAAGCAGTCTCCCAATATGACCAGGATAAGCAGCTGCCAAATGGGGGATGTTGCGCGGAATAAAGCTGAAATTGCTTTACCCCCAAAAAATACAAATATGTTATAAATATATAAATAGTAATGGTATTGCAATGTTTTGAATGATATACAGTATAATGCAAATTAATGTTAAATGACATGGTAAGTATTGCTTAGGTATGATTTGTGGGTATGAATACCAAAGCAAATGATCAATCTACCCATCCATACCAGGGAGGGGGGCTGGATCATATAAACAAAATATATTAAATAGGATTCTGGCTTCTACAGTTGTTATATTATTTGAATCCACACGGTGGCGCCTCACGTAAGTACTGAAACGTTTATTCTCAGGCTCCTGGTATTTTATTTTGGAGTCGGGGAGAAACTTACTATAAATTTTAAATACTTTAGACAAAATTCTGATCAAGAAGAAATAACAGGCAAGAGGAAGAATTCATATTTTATTGAATCCCACGCATCAAACTTCCACGTCTCAAATGATATCTCAACATGTTATTATTTTCAAAGGTCAGTGATGTTTCACCGTGGTAACGGCGGTTACATACTATTTACCGTATATTTGTTGTCTTGTGCATGAACACATTTTCTTAGTGGTGCGATATAACAGCATTTACACAAAAATTCATAAAAACAAAAGCTAAATTATTCTTAACACATTTCCTAGATGTCTCGTTATCCAAACATTTCGTTTGTCTGCTGTTCTGGAAGAAACTCCAGTCCGCATTTTATGAAGACCAGGCATGACTTCTGGCTGAATATCGCAGGTAACTTTTCCTCTCACGTATTTTGCCCCCTGATTCCTAAGCCAGACTCCAGTTCCAGTTTCCACAGGTGGTTGGCGGCGTCCTCTCCCGGTTTTGTCTGCCCTTTTCGCACGTTTACGCCAGTGTCCGTGTTTCAAGGAGAAGACAATAACTCAGCATCCTCTGTAATGCGTAATGGGACCGCTGTAGGGCAATCTCCGAATTAAAGCAGCTGAAATTTTACAGGGATTTTTGACCGTGCATATTGAAAACTGGTTTTTTAATCGGTCGTCATTTGCATTTATTTGTTTTTTACTCGAAAGAAAATGCCTTTTTACCAACGGACAGTGGGACCCGCATGCGTGTGCAGGTTGAAGAAAGAGGATGGTAAAGTTGCCATGCTGAGTAACCGTGGCGATACCTTCGTGGGGCTGGAGAACCACAGACACCCAAATGGCAAGACAACCTTATTTAACTCTCTGGAGGAGGTCTGTAATCACACGCTGACCAACGTTCTCCGTCAACTTTCCGATCTATCGCGACATGCAAGTAGCATGTTTTTGGACATAGAGACAGAAACAAAGTTGCTAATGAGGAGGTCTGAAAAAATGAGAGTTCGCCTGGAGAGCTTGCAGGATACAGTACGCAAACTTGATCACAAGAAGGCACAGTTTTGTAAGTTTGTTTCAATTATCTATAACTAATTGGATTTCACCCGTGATACCGTATGTAATTCCCAGTCAATTAAGTTACACAAATGAATATAGTTCCTAGTAGAATAACAAGTTAGTTTTATTTCAGATGTCTCGCTTATTACATACGATTAACCTGCAAGCAGGTTTGGCTAGTAGGCATTTAACTAAACAATTGCTTAGTTCAGATTTTGAAAACACAGTAAATAGGCTACACTATTTTATTTGTTCCTGCCCCTCCCACTAACCGTTTAATGTCGTGGACCAAAGGAAATGGACCGTGCTGACGAACTGGGTGTATGTTTTTGTGCAAGAATATGGTCATTATAACAAACGCTGATATATGTAATTTCTCTAAATTCATTTTTAAGACCTAACAAACACATCCGTCTAGTCGTATTGACCCACAACTAGTTAAGTGAGTACGTCACACGAGGCGAGCGATTGGTCGAGAAGCACATTTGAAAGTTATCCCGCAATATATGTGTTTTTCGTTATTTTAAATTGTTTTGATGTAATAGGTGCCAGACTTGTTGCGTCGCTATCATCATCCATGCAAACACCGTGCCTGATATAAAGTGCCCTCTCAGCATGAAAGTTTGAAATGGGGACTTGTGATTGCCTTACACCCTTTTTGCAATTTGAGATGATTCAGGGGTTCGGGGGATCTAGGCACGGTGCCGTAGGTTCCTGCTTTTAAATGACACTATCTGGAGAACATAAATATGGCCGATAACCATGGAAAGCTACACATTAAATAAAAATTTGGGCGTTAAAAAGTTGCGTTATTGTATTTACACGACTGCCTGATCCGTAGAATAAAGTAAAACAAAAAATTAAAGGAAACATACAAAAAATGTAAAAGATACTTAATAACAAAACAAGAAAAATAGCATTTTTCTGTACCGTCACTTTTCCTTTTCTAGTTTGAAGATCACTCGTCCGCGATTTTAGCGGTAAATGACGCCTTTCTTTACGGGCGGTCGAGATGTTTATGACAAATTGCAAAACACGCAGCTAAGCTTTTAACTTGAAGATAACCGTAACACGGGGGATGTCCTGATAAGGTGTTACGTTGTTGTAGCAAGTTGTTTAACAACTCTGATGATAAAATAAACAAAAGCCGGTGTTCTGACAAAACGTCCTACTTTATCAAAACATCTTACTTTAGTGCTAATCGATAGCCCTCCCCTCCAACCCTTGCTTTAACCCTTACCCCTAAAACCTAACCCTAATCCCATGACCGTGGAACTGCACATGCGCAGAAAGGCTTGATAGCACGTCTCGATAGGTAAAGTAAGCCTTCCCTGGCCTTATCTGTAGCCACACTGAAGTGTTTATGTCTGTACAAAGGTGATATTCCCAAAATGCTCAGGCCTTCTACTGAAGCACAGAAAATCATTAATGAATCTGTTAAGGTTTCTTGAACAAAGCTATTACATGACCCGCTGGTTATGAAGATTGACAGGCTACTGGATGTATGTCAGTCAGAGTTTTAAATGAATGCGTGCTCAGTACTGCTTGTGTAGAATTAAGGTAGCCAAATGAAGAGCCGTTAGCTTGTAATGTGCTGTGACCGCACAGTAGCCTTAATTCTGACACATCAGTGATGTAAAACATACGTTGGTCAGAAGTGTCTGAATACAGTTTATCAATGTCCTTTGATAGCTCAGTTGGTAGAGCTGAGGATTGTAGAGGAGAACAGCATTATCCTTAGTTTGAATCCGGCTCGAAGGAATAAACCTTTGTGGGCAGTGGTGGCTTAATGGTTAGGGAAGCGCACTTGTAATTGAAAGATTGCAGGTTTGAATCCCCAACCAGCAAGGCAGCACTGAGGTACCCTGAGCAAGATACTGCTCCCTGGGTGCTGAATTAGCTACCCCCTGCTGTGTCATGACGTCACATAGGGTTAAATGCAGCGGACACATTTCGTTGCTGTGGTGTGTCAACAATGACCACTGATCACCAAATTGTAAAATTCTAATTCCAATAAGGATGTGAATATGTCTGTGTGTTTACTGTGCAACACACGTGAAAAATGGGCACTTCTGAATCTCATTGTGTACACTCAG
>JAABNX020020375.1:0-16903 GCA_015163995.2 Mormyrus lacerda | reverse complement strand
ACCCCCACACACACACACACACACACACACACACACACACACACACACACACACACAAAAGGTCCTGTTGCATTATGTGTGACTGTGCATTTTGCATGTTAGCGTTTTTGACTACAGGCATCTGTCAGTGGCTTCTGTGGACACCTTTCTCGGTTGATTAGCCAGCCCTTTCCTACTTGCCCTATCAGGTATCAGGCAGTAGTCCTTTCCCAGTGTTCTGTGAGCTGATAAGCTCCACATGAAGTCCCGGAGGGCCGTTTTGTGTTTTGCTTGTTGTTCTAGCACTGAAGTCTTTATTTTGTGAAGTTTGGTAGTAAAACTCTTTCCATATGCATACATCTAGAGACAGTATTAAATTCATTAAGATTCATGGAAGCTCATTAGATGCATTATGAGAACTTTTACATCGATGTTAATGGGGTGTCTGGTTCCAAAGTAATATGTGAAAAGTTCACTATTGTAGTTTTTTTTTTTTTGGGGGGGGGAGGCATTACCTCTGACAGTGGTTACTGAAGAATTACGTAGGATTAGGGTCAATGCTGTTTTTACATCAGGGGTAACACTGCAGGATTCTGCATCATACATGCATGGGATTAAGAGAAAACCATGTGGGCACTTGTACTCAAAAATCACAGGTGTATAAGTGCAGGGACAGCAACTTCATGATTTCAAATTTGAGTCACAATTATAATTACTTGAGATAGAAATGGGTAATGGCCTTGCTGCTGTAGTGCTGCTGCCTGGCATAGCAGTATTTGAGTTGGAGAGCTAGTGTAGTGTATCTGAGTAAATTCATGAAAATCACCACAATCAGGTCAATGTATGGTTTGCATTATATGATTTTGTTTGGATGCAAAAATGTGTGGATGTGAAAACCATGTTAAATTCAATCATGTTTTTAAGTGTAGGATTCGTCACACATTTTTTCTTTAGAGTTCCAGTGGCTTGTGTGGTTATTTGAAAGCTCTTGGACCACGGGTCCAGCAGGGAGTTTCCAGGGCCTTGGAGATGAGACAAGAGCAGATCATTTTTCCACAGATAGCTGACCCATATAAACTTCCAGGGCTGAGTTCCAAGAGCTGCCTGAATGGCCCCGATTGTACAATGCCCTCCTGGCGGAAGCAGGCCGTCCGCCGGGCTCTTGATCGCCGCTGACCTGTTCTCTGTCCAACATGGGCCTCTTTACTGGAATCTGTTTCTACATAAATGTGAACATTAAGAAGTTGTCTCTTGACTGGCTGATCTTCTGGCATAGCTTTAACGGACAGTGGGATTATCTATACATATAGTGGCATGAACAAGTTTTCTTGGTCTTAATCAAGGTATTTGTTTCTCTGAACACTTGATGAAAATAGTTATCTGAGTTTGCGATGTGTAGACCTCGTATTTTTATTGGATATAAAATTTCAGATCAAATATTGGGACTATTCAAGATTTGTTCAAGTTTTTACATACTTTAAAATTCATTCTTTACTGGCCTTTAGAGAAATAAGAAACAAAGACTCTTCATCTCAGTTTTTATACCCTAGTAAAGTTAGACTTTTGACTGTGTCATTAATTGGTGGCCATAAAAATGGTCTTCGGTGCTGTGCGTCAGTGGCAGGTGTGCCTGTTCCACCTTGACGTGGTTTGCGGTGTGGTGATAGGATGGGCTCTGCTTGAAAGTACACTGTTCAGACATGAGTAATGGCAGCTAGAAAAGAACCACCATCAGGTGTGTCTGAGTCAGCTTGGGGGTCCTCCACCCCCCATACTGCTTATGGACTAGTCCCATTCGATGGTTGCTTCTACAACATGGTTAAGTCAAAGGGTACAATGTACAGATGTAAATGCTGGCCTGCTTTTAAATTAAAGTGAAGTGCTAGAATTTTATGACTTGCACTTTCAAGTCCTGACTTGCAGACGGGAAGCCTTGTATCTTCCTTAAGATGGTTCCTATTAACATCTGCCCCAGATGCTGCGCAGCTAGCAGCTGACCTGTCGCTCTGGTGACCGTTATCATTTACCGCAGGATATTCTTTGCATCATGATGTCTACTTCTGAAACTACAGCTATAATTATTTTTGACTTGGAGGCTTGAGGTCCAGACCTTCTCCCCCAGCCAAATGGTTATATATGATTTTGTTTCCTTTGCTATTGTCTGGCTTTTTCTGTTATTTATTTTTTTGTGCAGTTACGTTTAGTTTTACACACCAGTTTTAGTTTTTATGTCTACTTGGTTTGGGCCAGCTATGTTGTGAAGGGTGCTATATAAGAAAATTGCAAACTGAAAACTTAAGAACGAATCCTTGAAGGGATTTAATGTAATTTGTCTTATTGAATAAATCTTACTGAAATGAATTGCAACATGCTCATTTTCCAAGAATGTGTGTGTGTGTGTGTAACTTTTTAGCTAGGCATATGTCCATGGTTGTAGATTGTAACGGCTTTTGATTATTATTGTGGGATTTTAATATGTGGTTTGAGGGCGTTTTAGTTCTGGTATTATTGTGTCTTGTCACTTTTCTTTTAAAAGAAAACAATTTGTAGTGAAAGTGCAGTTTATCACGTATCATGTTTAGTACTGTAATTGTGAAATCACCATAGCACTTACTTACAATTCCCCTTTCCTGTTTGGGTTTTCCCTCATTGCCTTACATCGTTCCATTTTTGGGTGGGTGGTTTTACTCCCATGAAAAAAAATCCAATTTTTAATTCAAATGCATATAATGTAGTTTCACAGATCATTGGGGTATCTCAGTTATTTAAAATTATGCTGCTGCTGTATGTATGCATATCTATTTGTATTGATACATACAAATCTAAATTCTGTAACTGACAACAAAATTTCAGCATTGAAGGCCCCATAGTAGGCCTGCTCGATTATGGCAAAAATCATAACCACTAGAGATGCATCGATTCTCTCAGCCAGTTCTCAGTACCGCGCAATATAGCAACAGTCGGCTCTTAGCCAATGCTTAAAAATCAGCCGATATTTACTGCTGATGATTCCCTTTAAAATGGTGACCCGTATTGCTCTGCACAACCACATGCTAAACAGTCAGCAAAATGTCTACCGTGTGGAAGTATTTTAATGTTAGTGAACATTATTCGGCTGCAGTACTGCCGAATAATGCTAGTCTGTCAGTAAGCAAGCATTTCATAGCAAAAGAACTTGGTGCAGACAGTGCAATATAAATGGTACTACTCAGAAAATAAAGTAGTTTATCAAACTCGATCAGCCTTTTTGTGTTATTAATATGTAAGATGTATACAGTTACAGGGATGCACGTAACTGGTACGCAAGTATGCATTCACCATATTTTATGGGCATCTATGCTGATATGACAACCGTACATTTTAATTTGTATATGCTAAAGTGCACTGTAATTTCTAGTAATAGCAGTGCAGATGCACAGAAAATGCACACATTTGCTCTGTTACAACAATCAATTGCTGCATGCGTCGCTTTTTGGTGTATGTGTACATATGTGCCAGTTACACCACCAGTTTTTGCATACCACAGGTTTTTACCACTTTTCAATTTATTACTTTGGAATATTGGAAGGTTGACTGAACGATTATAAATGAAGTCAAATAAAACAAGTTTAACATCATAACATGCAAAGAGTATGAGACAGTGCATGTCTGACATCCTATTAAATGGTTGTGTGGTGATGCCATAGTCTCATTGTAGGCTGTCCTACTTTAAATGCACTTGTTAACTATTTCGTCCCAAGAAACAGAGCAGTATTTAATGTCCCTCAAAAAAATGCCTCAAATTTTCTCTGCTGTTGTAACTATTAGAGGAGGTTACTTTGAATAAAAGATGACAATTTCTTGCTAATAAAGGTGAACATAATGTAAATGTATTTGTTAGCAAAGAGTATTAAGTGTATTTTTAGTCAATGTTAAGCGAATGACATGCAAATGTAGAACATCACTGTGTGTACAAAAATTTTTTGACTGGTAGTATATATGCATCCTTGGGAATAAAATATAGTTCTCCAGGACTGTTGTATACCTGAGTTAGTGTTTTCTTACCAAAAAAATAATTTATCATAGTTTGCAATATATTATTATGCAAGATGTTCTATTTTGTATGGAGTTTCTCTAAACTTAAGGATAACCTCCCAAACAATCAGTTTCTGTGTCAGGTTTCAGGATGGAGTTTGATATGTGTGGATATTTGTCAGTATAAATTAATATGCACATGTTTAAGCATTCTGTATATAACTGGGATGATTTTAATCGAAGGCCAGAAAGATTGAAGGCCTGGCTAGCTTTTTTTGTATTTGTAATGCTGGGACTTTAATGAGGTAGTCATTTGGTATGTAGTAGTGGTTGCCCGAATGGGGGGGGGGGGCAGTTGACCGTTAGGCCTATGCCGTGAAAGTCGAGTCCACGACAACTATTCCCTGATGATGCCATAAATCAAGTTGTTTACCAACTAACACTACTTTTTGTTCCAAGTTAGCGATGCGCGATATGGCAATATTTTATCTACCGGGTTACAAAGGTGTCCACAGTGCACATTTCTGAGGTATTGTAAGAATCACAGTATAACACTGCAAATTTACATTTACTTGTATTGCTCAGATACTTTAGGACATAGTAATGTGCAGATGACACATTAGACTCACTGGCTGTCAAGTCACCTAGACATAAATGTGGCTAAGCTAGGCTTCCAATTAATGCCCAGTACTGTACTTAACACTACTGTTCTGTAATGACAGGACTAACCAGCAAGTGCCTATCACACAGTGTGTTCGTGTTACAACAAAACTATAATAAAAAAAAGATTGATGTGAAACAATATGATTTCAGCCTGCATAACATCTCAGTGCTGTCTGTAGGTATCACTACTTTGTCAGTTACCTCTTGTTTGACACCAGTTAATTGAATCGCTTGAATAAGCAGTGTGTGGCGTGGCTATTTCGGGTTTTTCATGGGTATTTTGGTCTGGAAAGCATATGTACCGAGCAAATGCGGAAACTGCGTTTGTGCGTTTCTGTGTTTCCCCTGAGGAACGTTTGGAAAGTGTCGTGGTTTCGTCCGCCCCTATACCTACACGCATAGTTATGGTGAACAAGAAGAAACCAGTACGGTACTTGGCCTTCCACTGCTGCACCATCATGGAAATTTATTTTAATATACTTTGTATTTTTTGAGACAATATTTGTTGTAGTTCTAATATTAAGCTGAAAACTTCAACTAATATAAATACAATATAGGTCTGGTACACGTAATGGATCTTTTTATATATTTGAGAGAATATTAAGTAAATTTTACTTTTTTATTAGTAGGTTGCAGTAGTATTGACAGACTTTTTCATTTAAGAATAACAGTCATACTTTGTTCAACAAACCATTATTTAAAAAGCCATTTTTGTTATTTACCCCTACTGTACTGAAAATATACTGAACTGTGATTTTTGTGTATCGTCATACACAAAGCCAGTAGGGGTGAATGTCGGAGCACGTCGTCCTCGGTCGCAGCGTCTTCCACACTTGGAGATTCCTTTAAGTGTGAGACGGAAACGTTAAACTCGCAGTAAGATGTGAACAAAAAGTTGCCCGTGGAGGAACTACCCCAGAAGCATTTGGAACACCCAGTTTAATTTGACGCTTGCGTAGCCCTTTTATATTTGAAAAGGTTATTTAAAATATTTCGCTTCCAGAAAGCGAAGTTCATTAAAGGAGTTTTTTTTTTTTTTTTAAAAAAAGGTTTAGTCTGCTAAGTATTATTAAACTAAGAAACTTGGGGTTGGCCAGTATTGGTAGGTGAGGCTTAAAAAAATCGGGACCGGCCACGTAAAATGTAGTCGGTGCGTCCTTAATGCTGTGTACGGCCGGAATCCCCCTATGGGCATCATTGCTCGTTCAAAGAATTTAAGTCAGCTGAAGGCAGATTTGAAGGAAAGTGTTTTGGTGGTGTGTGTTTGTAAGCACACACATGTGCGTACTACCGTAGACCATAGACTGGTGTCCTGCCCAATGTCTTCCCCGGCCTTGCATCCCATGCTGCCTGGGATGGGCTCCAGCTCCTCCCCCCACGTGGTTTTGTCCTGGATATCCAGAGATGGATACTTGGATGACCAACTGTAAGTTGTCAGTGTACCTGCATCAGTATCTGTTGGTTTTAATGCTAAATGAAGACTTCTCTGTCAGAAGGTCAGGTCTCTGCTTAATCCAGACTCCGGTTTCTGTCTCAGAATTCCATGACAGAGTGTGGCAGCGGTTTTCTTTTGTTGTGTGATGATTCAGGTTGTGTACGTTATGGATGTAAGCAAACATAACACCTGACCTATTCCACAAGTAAGCTGGAAAGGACAAATTTTAACTAGGCAGCTGAATAAATAGCAAATTCACCATCTGGATAACTAGTGAAAACAGTCATCTGAGCTCTTGTGTACCTCCTGTTGTCTCTCATTTTGTTTGGCTTTTTTTTATTTTTTTTTGTATGATACATAACTGCTTATGGTGATGTTTTTGCGATCATAGCATGGAGAAACCTATGTTGCAATTAAGAATATGTATGATTCTGAACTTTCATGAATGGCCGCCTTTGCCAAGACCTGGAGTACAGAAATGCAGTCTCCTAGTGCTGTAGCGTAAGCCGATAAGCTGCCGCAGTTCATGGCAGGCTCTGAAATGCTCTCTCCTTGCCACTTGTGGGTCATGCGTCTTACGTTCTGAATCTTGATTTGTGCAGGAACCCCTCCACAGCTTTCTACCAAGCCTTTCCCCCTAGCAAGTTACGGGACTCTAAGAGCCACAGTCATAGGTATGATTCTTGTGTGTGAGCCAGCACCGAGCCCCTGTGTGTGCATGGCACCAGCATGTTTGGGACGCCTCCCTAGGCAAATCACACCCTCCACAGCACATGCTGAATGACACTCTGGCATTCATAACACCTCATTCTTAAAGTCACATGGGCTATTTTTTTTCATGTTGGGACGCATTAACAAATAGCGTTGTGGTTTGGGTGCTGCTAATGGAAGATTACTAGCGGGCATTCTTCTTATGATCCAGTGTAGCTTAACCATGTTTACATAATGGCCTGTAATCGTATATTAACAATCGTATATCAAAAGTTAATCGAAAGCAGATTGGTTTCCATGTTTTTCCAACATGGCAGTTTTTATGCGAAAGCTTAAACATCTTTAATAAAATATGGGTTGCAAATTCATAAATGTCTTGACAGTTTTTGGCAAACCTTGACAACATTTTTCAAGATGCTTATCCCCCCCCCCTTCCTCTTTGTGTGACTAACACACACTTGTGGCTGCTGACTAATGGGAGTCTATATTAAAATTTACTGCACTTCTCACTGAAGAGAGGACACTTGTATGGGGCAGTAGGGGAACTGTTACATTTGGTGCTGTATTATGCGATATGAAACTAGCTTGGAGTGTCCATCCTTGTGGCTTATCGGAATCACCAGAGGGAGCCATTGATGCCTTGCATTAGGACCATCCCCCGTACCTCTCACAGCTTATCCTGGTATGGGTTGCAGGGAGGCCCTTCACTTATCCCATCCTACACCCCGGATGTGACAAAACTATGTATGTATCTGGGAATTTCAACACTACGGGTTACTTGATTGATGCGTTCATTGGAGATGGAGAAGACTCCATAAGCTGAAATCAGAATGCGTTGTAGATATTGGTGTATAATGTGTGGTGAGAGACAGTTGCTTTCCATAAGTGTATCTTTTGACACACATGTCATTATTGACAAACCTAGTTGACATGAATCATCAGCATCTCCGGATATTTAGCTCTCCCGCAGTACAGTGTATCTTTGCTTTTAATACTTATCGCTACTTTACTAATTGTGTGTGATGGATAAGTGTCATGTAGTGTCACCAGGTATACAAATCTAACAAGCAGTGTTACTCAGATGCTGTGGGTCACTTTTTTTTTTTTTTTTTTTTTCTTCTTCTATTGTACTGAACAAGTCCATTCATCCCCTACATCGCTGATATAATGACTTGTTTTTTGAGCTGTTTGAAAATGCTGAAAGCAAAATGCCCGTCATCTATGCAAATTATTGTCCAGTTTCGGCTGTGTGTGCTCCCTAGCTTGTCTGATCTATTTTTGCCTAATGCTTCGCTGAAAAAATGACAGGCAGTGTGAGGTAACTCACTGTTACAATCTCGCTTCTCTGGGGATGTTGAATGTGATGTGTAGTTTGCATGTTCTCCCTGTTTTGATGTGGATTTCTGCTATGGGTGATCTAGGTTCCCCACACAGTCCAAAAGATGCAGTTTGGATGCATTGATTTGTCTGTACTGTCCTTGATGTGCTTGTGTGTTCCATGGCAAACTGGAATCCCATCCAGTGTTTCTCTTTTTGTACAATCCCTCATATCCTGTGCTTCCCGCAGGTCTGCTTCGGATAAGGGGTTGTGGAAACCGAATGGATTAAATCATTATGACATTATACTGACTTCCTTACTGAATGTCCTGCAGCATCACCATAAGTTTCAGCTTGGGGTTAAATGAGAAACATTATAAAAAGCGTACTTGTCGTGGGTTCGCTCTCATCTGACGTGAACGTGTCTGTACAATGCCTCTAGTGTGTGTTTGTGTTCCTCGAGCTGCGGTGGATAGGCTTTGTGGTTAAGCACAGCCCTTTATTGGATAAGTAGTTATTTAAAGTGGATGGATGAAATATGACATGGATAGAAGTCTTATAGAACAATGTAAAAATTCCAGTGTAGCCATGCTAAAATGGAAGACTTCTGGGTCTCTTTCTTAAAATTGCTGAAGTACATGGAAAAATGCTTAATGTGCTTAATGGAACTTACGATTTCATTCTGCCATCAATTTTTGTTCCCAGGGATAAACAGTTAAGAAGTCTTTCTGATGTTGAATCCTGAATACAGTAGGATGTTGCCAGGTGATCGTGTGTGCGTAGTATTACTCTAAAGCACAGATCTGCCACATAAACAGGTTTGTACCCTGGCCTTAAGCAACAGCCCAAGATGACACAAGAAGGGCAAGCCTTTTGGTCTTGGCTAACCAGAGACATCCGTGCTTGAATCAGTTCTTTGCTTATGCAGTGTCACAGGGAATCATTGCGTGTGCTTGGTCACAGATCTGTTTTAGCAAACCAAGGGCCTGCAGAAAACTTCTGCCATTTTATTATATAAATAATTCTAGTTATCACTTTTCTGGGAATATTTTGTCCTTGCTTGGAGGAGAAAACATGTATAAATCTTCCCCAGGTGTAGGTGTCTTGGCTACAATTCCTTGGTTCGACAGATTAAATGTGCAATAGACCTTTGCCATCTGAGTAAGCGGAATACAAATTCGGGCATTTCTGCTGTAATATGACAGATGTCTTTCTGTAAAATCCTTGAATTATGCAACGTCACACAACAGCAGGGCTTACGGAAAAAATAGGCTGTGGGGCAGACCATTCAAAAGCTAAAAAATACACCATTATGTTCAACACACTTCATAAGATCTTGTTTGTTTTTTCCTTCAAATGTTAGTGGTCTAGATATATGATGTAGGGATACAATAGAGAAACCTTTAACATGCAGGCATTTCATGCATTTCTATTAATCTGATTGGTTATGATTGATATCAGTATTGAAATGTCTTCGTTTAGTAGTGCAGTGAGACTCTAGGCAACTAAAGTTAAGATCTTACAATGATAAAATCTTTCAGTGATATTCAGGAACAGTGATGTGACAGGCCCAGTGATTTTATGAATGCTTAATCCATTTTTGGATTTCCCCCCCCCCCCTCCCTGTTCCCCTCATTAAATTTGAGCTCAATTGAGGGTTTTGAATCATCATCACAGACGTATTGTAGACATTTGGACTGGACTTCCCATTCTGATCTATTTTTCTTCATTACCCCCTAAAAAATAGCACTTCCAGAACGGAGTATATAGGTTAGCCAAATATCTAGTGTACTCCTCCATCTTCAGGCACATTACTGTACTAGGCGAAAAGTCAGCGCAATGGTGCTGAAGTCACGTACAAGTGAACGCAAGGTCTGCTTTATACAGGCATCTTTCGCCTATTTACCAGTTAGCATTTGCATTTAAGTTTCATTATGAACGTGTCCATCTTCAGACTCCCTAAGGCAGCTTATCTTTGTTTCGAAGAAACATCACTGAGGAAAATGTGGGACGGAATGGTTCAGTACAAGTACTCAATCCCTGTTTAGACTGGGGCAGCTCAAAGAATTTAGTTAATTTAACCGTTCTCTTGCATATTTCCACTTGTCATGAGTATTTAGGCATGCATATCTGCCTCAATCTTTGCAAGTTTTTTTTTTATTATTCTTTCCATGAAGTTTTCAACTTTAATGGAGCATATTTAACTGCTTAAGCAAATAGTTTTCAGAAATTGGACATATCACCGAATGGTTTCGGTAGCACTACTGTTTTTGGTCGGAATGGTGTCGTGGAGAATTCGTTTTTTTTCTTCACTCCGTTACTGTTTCATTTATTTTATCCTAATCCTTAAGTTGTTTTGCAGCTCAGTTGTAGTAAAACTTGTTCATGGTAGAAATAAGTTGTTGAAACGCTTGTCGGTGTTATGCCATACATACATTCATACATAATTCAGCCAGCAGATGGCTGTATTAATTTTAATCGCAAGGATTGCTTTTCACATGGTAAAATGAAATCCCCCATACTTCAGCTATGTAAATCAGTCTTCCTCGCAATCTTCTGTCAGTAAGTTTCAGCGACCAAATGTTGATTCTTGTTTTATTTGTGGGGTTGTGTTCATACAGCTTTTTATTTTTTTTTTTTTTTTTTTTTTTTTTGTAAAATGCAGGCAACCATAAAATTTGGAACAATAGGGGAAAATGCTTCCCTTCTGCCCTTTCATAGGGTTACTGGAATGACAGTGAGTTGAAATGCCTCCTGACAGACTGTTTGATCACGGGGCACAAAGAGGTTAATGTCACCTTAACCCTGACAGATTTGCAGAAGTGAACGGGAGAATTGGAGAACGACTTAATAATTGAAATATTTGCATTGGCTGTCCTTTGCTTCGATTGAATTGTTGTGTTTCTTTGTTATTGCAAATATAGAACCACATTCTATATTTCCTGTTTTTTTGTTTTTTTTTGCCACTCATTTAAACTTTTGAAAGAAGATGGCACCGCGGGTTGAAATCGTAAGACGACGTCGGTCCTGTCCTATATGAATGTTTATTACGCGTGTTCCGGTTTTAACTTGAAGTACTTCGTGTTAAATTCGCGTTAAATGTAGCCTTCCGTGGTATATATTTTTAGTAGAACATTTTTATTCAATAATCAATCCTTTTTTCCTGAACGGGGAGAGATTTCACGTTGACCAGAGAAAGATTTTTAAATCGTACTGCATTATGATTATACAAGTATACGCGTGAATACAATGGAATGTGTAGTTCAGCTGAATTGCTGTTAAATTAAGAAAGTGTTAAACGTACTGCTGTTAGTATGTTTCGGGACTGTACAGTATTTTCGTCTCCGTAGATGGTGTTCACGTGGTGGGGGCGTGCAGCAAACCCCTCCCAAACCTATTTATTTTGTTCATATGACTCCTTTTAAAATAGACTAGTTGTTCCCTAACGTCATAATCTTCTACAACGTTACCAGCAGCACTAAGTGTAATTTAACAAATCTGTAAGCAGACCTTAGAGGTGAATATGCGCTGTAAGATGACTTACAGATTGACTTGTGGATCCTCACCCACATATCCGGGGAAGTTTGGCTCATGCAGTAGGCGGCTCAGGTATCTTATTTTTATTTTTCTCACTTTATTTATTTATTTATTTATTTTATTTTATTTTTAAAATAAATTTTAAGTTTTGCGACTAAAACGAAGAATTAAAATCTAAATGATTGAGAACTAATATTGCATTAATAATCATTGATTATATATCTAGATTTAAAAATAATAATAAAACTAAGCTTTAGGGACAATAGTCATGTTGGTTATAATATTGGGGTCTCCACGTGCGCGCTTCGGGCTACCTGCTGTTTGTCACGTACGGAGCTCTGCGGGAAATGCCGTTTATTTTAATTGTTAAATTTCCCATTAGATTTTGTTTTTAAATATATGCATAGTGTTGCTTAGTTTCGCATTTTAGAAATCAATAAATTTGTGCTTTAATTATCTTAGCTGACAACCTGCCGATATCTTCGCACGCTGTTTGGCCAACTAATGCCAGGTTTGTTTGCAGTGTCCGCCAAAAAATTTCAACGTTTATACAATAACATGGCAATAAACTTTTTTTTCCATGTCTGTTAGTTCGCGCAAATACACTTTCTATCGCTTTGACTAAACGCCAGTGATTTTTTTTATTATTATTATTTCCGGACAACCCCAGTAACATTGTATCCATGCAGCTGCAGCGCCGTCCAGCGTTCTGCAGACTGTAGGGCTCTTTGTTCGGCGTGAAATGCGCGCTTCTCTGTTCTGCAAAAGTAAAGGCCGATCAGCTGGAAATATCAATAGGAAAGTTGTAATAAGGGAGTCATGCCACCATGTCTGACCGTCTGTCTCATACCCTGGATACCCAGCACCGTAAGTTAAACACGTTAGTATATGGGGAGGTAAAGAGAGTTGCGTTTATCTGGCGCTATATCAGCGGTCATCCGTAGAAACACTGACATGTAACCGACGCCGTCGCTAAAGGAATGCCTTTTTAAAAGGAATATTTAAGTACTGCTTTTAAGAGCTGAAATCGATGGGGGTTAGTGTTTTTGGCGAACCGGGATGGAAGATGGAAAGATTATTTAAGCAAGCATCGATCGTATATCGATCCTTGAAATATTTGATAACGCTTAATTTATACCCAGAGAAATTATGCCAAGGCATAGTTCTCACGTGCTTAGAGACACAAAAAGTAAAAAGACAATATAATACACCCATATAATGTTGATCACCGTCTGTATTTGTAATCGCTATAGAAGGTGCACCCTGCTGTATAAAAGTAACAGTGCGGAACGCAGCAAGTGAAGTGAGCTGAATGGTTTTGAGTTTTCAGCGAAGAGGGACAAAACCAGCCTGTGTTGAATTCTAGCATTGGGTTTGCTGGCTGTTTTACTGTTAACCTGGTGCATGTGAACCTGGTCTGACAGCCCAGGATGTAATATCCAGATGAGATTTTTCCAATTGTGATTTTTAATGTTTTTTTTTTCTTCCCTCTTCTAGTGCATCTGGAGCAAGTATTGTAGCCATTGATAACAAAATAGAGCAAGCAATGGTAAGTTGTATTTGTTAATTGTAATTGGCTTTGTGAACTTAGTGTTGTGGCAACTTTGCCTGCTTATAATGACTGACACTTTCTCACAAAGCCTTCTGTCATGTAAATTACTTTAAAGAAATAATAGTAGCCGTAATTTTTAAATTATGATTGAACCTTATGTGATTGTTGCTTATGTTCCCGTCATGTTTTTTTATAAACATTTATGTTTCTCCTCTTCACATCACAGGATTTGGTGAAAAGCCATTTAATGTATGCTGTTCGTGAGGAGGTTGAGGTGTTGAAAGAACAGATAAAGGAGCTCTATGAGAGAAACTCTGTGCTGGAGAGGGAGAACGCAGTGTTGAAATCGCTGGCCAACAATGACCAGCTGTCCCAGCTCTCTGTCCAGCCGAACAACCCATGTAATAGCACTCCTCCACAGCAACTCCCAGTCAGCGTGGCCCCCCAGGAAGCCGTTCAGCCGCTGACCCTCCCTCAGCAGCCTGATGTCTCCTCAGCGTGAAGTGCATTTTTATTACCCACAGACAAAATGTGGGTGAGGGGAAAAAAAAAGTTTAGTCTGCAATTTAAAAGGAAAAAAAAAATTAAAAAGCCTGTCTTGTTTGCCATCGGTCTTCAACTTGTGAAGAGCTTCAGTGTTTGCTGTTTGTCCATCCCAGTATTAGACAATCATTGTGTGAGAGCTTTCTTTTGGCTTGAAACCTCACGCTGGGGCAGGCCTTGTCTAGGGGGTGTTAACTGCAACACAGGATCAGAGTTGGGCAGATGGTGCTGGGTGATGACACCAGGCCTGGATCCTAGGGGTCAGGTATGGGACTGTCCCCGTCGGCTGCAGTGAATGGTCATGATGTGTGGAAGAGCAACTACCAAGGTCAAGGCGAGGATGCGGGCGAGATGAGTCCCGTTTTACATGGAGGTCAGCTTTGAGCTCTTTCTGTTTCCTGAAGAGTTGAGATTTTAGGGGCCACTATGTTTCAACATGAATCCAATCCATAACCCATAGTTCAATTCTACTCTTTGTTTTATTTATTACCGGGCTGCTATTTTCATAATGTAAATGAACAATGTCACAGAACCATTCTTAAAAATATTGGATTTTGAATATTTGATATGTAAGACAATTGGTTATGCATTGATATGGCAGTGTATTGCATAATCTATTTAAATATCTGGCAATAAAGTAAATCCTGGCATAATTCTAACACTAAAGGCAATTTGACTGGGATAGTTTAACAAATAGTTAAGGTCCAGTTTGAGTGTACATTTTGTATAGTATAAAGTATTAAGAACATGGCACGTTTGTACATTAAACCCAAGTTCTTGTCACAAAATCGTAAATGAATCTTTGGTGAACTATTTTGATAAATACGAAAAAGTTCATTTCTTTTGCTAGTTTCTTTATCTATGGAATGGAAAGGTAATCGCCATACTTCCCCATCTTGGAAAAAAAGACTTGTGCATAAGTAAACTACTTGTGCATATTATTCGGGTGGAGGGATTTAAAAAAAGAAAAAAAAAGCTGTGAAATTGTTCAGCCTACTTTGTAACCAAAGAAGCAAAGCTGTGTAATTCAGTTTTTACTTTGTAATGCACATCCTTTGTTGCTCCTTTTTTTTTACTTTTTGTCTTGTTTTTCTTCCCCTCTTTTTGCCGTTTCGCATGCTCTGCATGATCTGTAATCTTCAAACCATTTTCTTACCTCATGTTTTGGTTTAGCACTCTTTATTGTAACAAAGTAGTCTGTGAACAATGGAAATCGAAAGATGTTAGAGCGAAGAGCTGGCATCGATGGTGGAGGAGAGTCCTGGTGTTACAAACGCGCTCGATGGAGAAAATGAAGTGAGCCATCTTTTTGTTCATGTAAATTGTGTTTTGAATTTCATATGCAGAAAAGTTTTGTTACATTGCAAATTTTAATGTATTTAATAAATGCAACAATCAGAGTTCCAGATGGTCGTCTGTGTGTTTTAACGGAAAATCACATGATCTCTGTGGTTCATAAATATCGAGCACAGTGTTTCCTAAATGGGGAAAATTTAGGTATATCTTCAGACATGGTCTTTGTTAAAATGCACACAGTCTTGCAGTTAACCTGTTAACCCAAGAGTAAACTGGTCACAGAAGACACTGCTATTTCATCAGAATGTAAGGGACGAAAGATATGTTGGTACATCTCTTAGCTGTTTACCCAAGTATACAGTTGTGTTCAGAATAAGTGTGCTTAAGAAGTGAATACAGCTCAAAGTCCTTATTAGCTTTTATTTCCATACGAGCAAATGCATTGGAAACTGCACATTCCGTTCCAAATCAAAACATGATTTATCAAATCTGTGTTATTCCTTACAGAAAGTGATTTTCTGCACTTTGTTTTCCCCTCTCCAATCAAAGTCTGCTGTCTGGATCAACCCATTTTACTCATTTTCAGAGAGAATTGCACTATAACCAGTGTAACAGAGCAGAAGTGCATCTGTGTTTATTTTGTATAATTACACAAACTACCAGAGACTTTTTTGATACTTGGTCACGGCTGATATTCCACATTATATTTCCCCGCCACTGCGGGAATCTTTCCTGTAGCTCGAAGGCACAGAAGCAGGTAGGAGTGGCTCCCTGTTGCACTCACTCTAATGTAATAATATCGTATATATTTTTTTACCAATAACTTTCCTATATAATCCATAATAATATAACACAGGTATAAGTTAGTATACTGGAGAGCGTGTGGTTAGCGACCTGGGTTAATATGCCCCCTATGATTGCCCCTGGCAGGAGAGATGTCCGTTTACCCCCAGCATTATATCGGCCAGTGAAGAAATATTTCTGTTATTACCAGGAATAAAACTGGATGGATCAAACCACGGGTCACTTCTTTATTTAACCGGCAGACCAAGCAACACCGAACACAACGCAGAGGCAGTACCCCGTCCGCCCTGGTTACACCAGCATGCACCTCATCTGCTGCTACCCTTCCTTAAATAAGGGCTGTAATTGACACCTTTGTTTTCAGAGAGTCAATGACCTCACTAACTGAACTCCACACTGCTATTATTTTGAACACACCCCTTTCAATTAATGATTCAGTTACACAGAATCAGCTGCGTTCTGTTAAAGTCATTCCCCTGTAATGGTTGGTCGTTCTATAATGGTAGGAAGCTCTGGTATCATAAAATGTCAGGATTTCTTGTTGTAAAAAAATCTACATTTTGAGTGAGTTTCTCATGATTTCTTGATGTAAAGTCATTGTCCTGTAATGGTAGGTAGTTCTATTTTTGGTAGGAAGCTCTGGTTTCATGAAATTAAGTAATTTAATATAATTAAGTCATGAACATCAGTTAATTTGCGAACGCGGGGTTGACAAAATCAGGTTGTCTCAATCCATGCTTATCACTACTATGACACCAGTTAAGTTGATTTATTACATCGGTGTTAACTGCATTGGAGTTTGTGCGCGTTCACAAAAAATGGAACAGCACATGGCGTGATCTCCGTGTTTCACGGAGGAAGACTGCATGCTAATTATGCAGGATTATGAGGAGTTTAAATCAACACTGTAAAGTAGGGTGACCAGGTAATCCATGTCAGGGAGGACAGTCTGAGCTAGGACAGGATTTGTAAATGACCATTTCAATTAAAAGGACCTGGATTTCACCTGAGCACTGAGCTCTTGCTGTGTGCTGATTGGTCAGTCTCCTATA